>CAJNJA010072698.1:0-18385 GCA_905231915.1 Symbiodinium necroappetens | reverse complement strand
GTGATGTTGTAGTCAATACCAGCGATGATGATGATGATGATGGGTTTAGGCGCCAAGTAGTTGGTAGGGGGGGTGGCTAGTCGTAGTAGTCGTAGTAATCGTCGTAATCGTAGTCGTCGTCGTAGTAGTAGTAGTAGTAGTAAGTAGCAGCAGTAGTAGTAGTAGTAGTAGTAGCAGCAGTAGTAGTAGGAGCAGCAGCAGCAGCAGCAGCAACAGCAGCAGTAGGAGTAGCAGTAGCGTAGGACGACGGCAACAGCGACTCGTGGTTCTCCCGTAGCCAAGCTCTGCACTTCGAAGCAATGGGAGCTGCTGAAGGATCAGCTTGTTGTTGGTGTGCACACACCGGTGTAAACGTCGATAAATCGTGCTGGAAGTGCATACGATGGGTCGACTGGCTCTTGCTATAGTTAAGGGCGAACTATCACGACGGAACCTGCACCTGGTACTTGACTCCATTCGTTTTCGTGCAGCTCTGAGCTCCTCGGCCTCTTGCTCGGCCCAGTGGCGCTCCAGCTCCTCCTCGAACTGTTGCCTCGGCGAACGGGAGCCACAGCACCGCAGCAAGAACAGGAGGAGTGGAAGTCGTAGTGTTGCAGTGGTGGTGGAGTTGGCAGAAATATTTGTTCTCAGTAGCAGCTGCAACAGCCACATCGCAATGGTGTTCGTAGAACGGTAGTCACGGCATGACTTGCACCCGCTTTAAGCTTCGCTGAGTACGAATGCCCTTCAGGGAATGCTAAAGACACGCCACAGCACGTCAAGCACGGGATGCCGCGAACATCCCGACGCGACACAACTGTGTGTGACAGTTAGTTCTGAGAGACCCCAAACGCTCCGGGCCACCCTGCCATCGGGCCTGCGCCACGCCTTGCCGCTGCTCCTGTCGGTGGAGATTGGGGGTCCAGGGCCACCCGGGCACAGGTGATCACTAAACTTGCACCAGAACTTTGGATGCCATCTTTTCTTTTTATCATTCCCATACTCGTCTGCTCCATTAGTGCTGAGGGAGAAGCAGCTCCAGGCTTTGCAGGGTACAGGGACCTGTTTCGCGGTTGTCAGGAACATCGGACCAAACTTTGCCATAGTGGCCGCTTGATAAAGTCAGTTTATAGGAGCATCTCCGACCTTGACTGGCTGATCGGCTCCAAGCTCCACCCAGAAGAGATGCGACAACTTGGAAATTTCTGGCTATGGAACTGTTTCCTGTTAGCTCGTGAGTCAGTCAGTAGTGCTAGTGGTAGTTGCAGTGCCGGTGATGGTTGTGGCCGATTAACAGGAACGATTCCTGCTGCTATTGAAGGTCCGCAATCCCCTGCCTCCAGCTGTCTGGACCGCTCCTCCTCCTCAGATAGGCGATGAAGGCTTGGGAACCAAGCTGAAGTCTTGGTAGCATGCGCCACAGTAGGCATCAAGACTACAAAACCCCAGCCAGGAAAGAACAATTCTTCTCTTCTCCTCTTCTCTCTTCTGCTTTTTCTGCCTGCAGCTGTTGCTCTCGGCGCCGCTGACAGCGCTCTGCCAGTGCTTGCCGGACCTCGCGAGGCTAGCCCATGAGAGACCGACCTCATCTGCAAACACTGGTGCTGCCTCGTCCTCTCTTGCAGACTGTTCGGCGGCTTCTCGAGCCTGTGGCTGGAGGTGGTTTCGACATCTCTACCCAAGGTAGAAACCCGAAAGTTGGATCATCATAATTCCTATGCCTTTGGTTGAAGTATAGGGAATCGTAGCACTAACAATCCTCAGTCCATGTTTCTACTTTCTGGCGTTCACTGTATGACCTCTCCCCCCCCGTTCTGGTTAGGAGTCTCACCGCATTTCTATCTATTCAGGATGTCCTGAAGCCCAGATGGAAAATGCCCGATTAGATCATGCTCGCATGGTTGACGAGAACAGTGGTCTATAGCTGCTGTGGAGGCAACTCCGCCTGCTACTCTTACGACAAGTACCAGGATCGGATACAGTGCCAAAAGATCTGCAGACTAGTGCTTGATTACTGTGTCCACCAAGCACAGACAGCCTCCCGCTCGCGGTGTTCGCGAAGGTCGCGCTCGACTTGTTCCTAGCAGAGAGCTGGCTTTCATGCCACAGACACCGGAAACGACTCTCAAATTTCAGCGTGAGCTGAACTTGAACAAAGAACCTGGTGATTTACCTGCATCCCCTGGACATGCTTCGTCTACTCACGTGGCGAGACATGTATACAACTTTTCCTGCTATGCACAGAATGCAGGCGGACCTGAAACACTAGAAAGTCTGATGCGCGGAATACACTTGGACTCCACCTTCCGACCAGCCAAGATGTTTGTTGCCCCTCCTTTTCTCGCCCGCACTACAAAGAACTCCACAAAAAAAAACAAAACACTGAACGCTGAACCGTAACAGCCTGCAAATGGCTTATTAGCCTGAACCCTGTAAGCTTGCCTGCAGCTTCCGTTCGAAGGCCTCCTGCGCACGTCGGCGCTCCTGAGGAGCGGGTCCCAGAAGAAGGATCTCTCCCTGAATTCGCTCGCTCTTCTTGGGGACCGCTTGTCTTTGAAGGGTTCGCGCGCGCGCCTGTCAGATGACTTCAGAGTTTGGGTTGGGCCTGTTTTGCGTGTTTGGCGTCTCGCAGCATCAAATCTCGGGCCTACCCCCTGAGCATCTGTTTTGCTCTTCCCTCGCCCATGGCCCATGAAGTTCCAGGAAGCCCAACTGGCGATGTCAACGCACGTGAGCATTCTAAGTTAATTTGATCATGCGGGGAGACCTCCGCCTCCTGCTGCTCCATCTTCAACCGCTGGCGCTCAACATCCGTGGATTCCTGCGACAGATCAAGGAAGGCGTCAGGGAAGCTTTAAACCCCGAGTCCCATCTTTAACCGAAGGTGATCAACGAGATCCTTGCCCACCTTAAACCGCTAGCTGCACAAGCTGCACGAAATCTGATCTCGTTCTCTGCCCGGAGTGGCAAGGTCGGTGTTCTCGGTGGAGGATTGTCACAGTGCGGTTGTGCAGGTGTGCCGGCCATACCCTGAAAGGGGTCACAAGATCTGGTCTCAGCAGCTTCCACCTGAATCTAGGTTTCACAATTCTCGGCACAGTTGCCATCACTTTAACCTGTTCCTGCACAAGAAATCCCCGCGGGCCATCGCCAAGGGGAGTCAAGTCAGCGACCTGACCTGCAGGCCTCACACAAAGAATTCGCAGCGTGGCAGCAGTGAGGATCCTTGAAGTGCCCGGCCAGCGCTGTCTGCTGTTTTGCTCCGTGAACTTGTTCCAACTCAACAAAAAAGCAGCAGTGAAATCCGTGCCTTGGCTCTGGGAGTTGATTGCCGATCAAAACGAGCTCGCCAGAATCAAGGCAGGAGTCAGTGCATGTTACAGCTGTGCCTAGTGCCTCGAAAGCTATGCTGGCATAGCTTGGGGGAGCGATGTGCGTCAGACTGTGCAAAAATCACGGAGCTTCGAAGCGAACCTTCGAAGTGCACATGGGCTCAGGAAATATGAAAGTGGGACGGAGGTGGGAGGGACCCCCAACCCGAGCTCCCCGACAGTGTCCGTAGCATTGCAACAGCCTGAGCCACTGGTAAGCGGAGGAACCCCCATAGCCGGCCGAAGCGCGAGAAATCACCAGGAGCGACTCTTGTCTTCCGCGAGTCGATATCGTTGCGAAAGGGTGAGTGCAACCGCAAATCGCCAAAGGTCGAACAGCAGCTGAGAAGCATGCACGTGCCATCCTGCATTTGCGCGTCGACGGTCCGCTCGTCAGTGCGAACCCTCTTGCAGCACTGTCGCCACCATAAGCAACCTAGGTGACATCCTCTTTTTTCACGCTCCATCATGTGGATGTGCAGTAACCACTCACTCTGCGACCTCGCGAGAATCGAAACCTGGTGTGTCGGCTTCTTGTTCGGACCCGGCAACTTCTACACATGTCCCTACTCGCTTCATGTCTTGTCAACCGGTCGTCCTTTTCATGTACTAACAGTTACTAACAGTATCAAGATTGCAAGGTTGCGGCTCTTGTGCTACGGTGTAGTGATTACCCAAGAAATCGCGAAGCAATCGCTCGGGCCTCGAGGGCTGCAATCTTTCTGCGCATGTCCTGTGCACATGTCGGGATCAAGGACATCTAAGTACCTGAAGGTTTGGACAAAGGATTTAGGTCATACAATGTTGGAGGGGCACCAAGGATTAGGTAAAGAACCCCCAAATCATAGGCTATCACAGGTTTTATGGCAGGCTCTGTACACCCGTGGCCACAGCCTTATTATGGGGCCTATGCGCCCCCTGGACAGGCCCTGTCCGCACAGGGTCCGCTGACTCCTGCCACACAGCCTGTCGACAGGGCCTGTGTGACCCTACCCACGCACCTACGACAGGCCCTGTTGACCCCTGCTACCGACCCTGTCGACAGGATCTGTAGACCCCGACCCACAGGCCTATGACAGACCCTATGCACCTCCGGCACACTTGTGGACTGGCTCGACGCCCTAGTACTGCTACTACTAGTACTGCTATTACTACCACTACTACTGCCACTAGTACGTATATGAGTTCTTCTAATATGACGACTATCCTGGAAAAGCGGGATAATAGACTATTTTGGAAATAGGATAAATAGGCTATTTGCTGGAACAACATATGCTACTTTTTTGTAGACCATGTGATAAAATAGGTTATACCTCTCTGATGGTTTTTGTGTTTCCAGCGGCATGTTTTGCACAACCAGAAACTAGACGATAGCACCGGACACCGAGGATTGCAGATAAAAACTCATGCAAGGGCATCTTTAGGTAGCAAACATAAATCTAGAGTTTCGTTTTTAGGCAGCAACGAGCAGGCTCAGCGTCGCAACGAACTTTCTATGTGGCAAATAGACAAAAAGAGCGACAGACAGAGAGAGAGAAGGTTTCTTTTCATGACTCACATTTGTTGGATCGTGCATAAACAAGATGAAGCTTATAAACACTATACACAACACATACTTGAACACGTAGGCACCTTCTTACCCGCGCATGTACATGTAGATAACTGAGCATGACTATAAATAAGCACCCAGGCATAGAAACAACATACCCATGTGCTACAGTTGTCGCGCTTGTATGTATATACAACCACAGATAAACGTGCATACACATCCATATTATTTTGTATACGTAAATTTAAGCATTTGTATGTTTTTATCAACACAGAGATTTTCATGTTGAGACAGGACATACCAACATCCGCGCTTTTTCAAGGCCTTGGTCTCAATACATTGCCAAAATCATGCTATCTTTTTAAATAGCAGGCGGGGTGCTCGGTGTTACGGTCGCGGGGTCCTCGGTGTTACGGTCTCGGGGTTCTCGGTGTTACGGTCGCTGGGTCTTCGATGTTGCGGTCGTGGGGTCCTCGGCACGAAGCTGGACAGAAACTCGACATCATTTGTGCCACAATTCTGGGTTCTATTTCAAAAAGCAGCCAATTTTTCTGTATAGAACAAATCAGATCGAAATTCTGTGTTTACAAATTTGGCGTTTTGATTTTGCAAACGATAGAGATGTGATATAAGAGGCCATGGATCTTGAAGAAAGGGGTGCAGCATTTTTGGTAGAAAAGTTATTACAGCCTTGAAAACCAATTATATATTTATCTAGTGTTTGAACGTAGATTTCGTGTTGAATGGTCTAGGTGCTGACACCTATATGTAGAGGTTCGTGTTGCAAAAAATATAAACTTAGTTTGCAGACAATTTCGTCGCCCTTGGCATGTCTTGATTTTTACACAGATGTATGTAGCAAAAAAACATTCTTGCCTTGGTATGCTCTTGTTCGCCAATTACAGGCAACAAAAGTCTCGCTGTTTGCACGTCTCACTATTTGGATGCCGCGACACAGACCGGCGAAAGGACACGCAGTTATGACCAGTACTACCAGTACGACTACGACTGCAACAACGACGACGCCGACGCGACTACCGCGACGACGACTAGTCAACGAGTACGAGTACCGCTACTGCCTCTGCAAGTGCAACGACTACGAGTCGTCCGCACTCACACGACAGCCCTAACCACTAGTGGGAGCAGAAGCAGTAGCAAATCTCCATATGCACGCAAGCTTGTTTTAGGCATTCGGTTCAAGCAAAATCATAATCATGTTTTAATTCCACGGGCAAGGTGGACGAACAGGGCCTTAGAGCCCGTAACCTGCGCTTGGTCGCACAAATATGAGTCAGTTGCAGCATATCTGCCACTTGTAGCTTCGTGCTTCTCGCAGCTTCAGACAAATTCAAAAAAATAGATCCCTGTCGGCACTTTCTTCTCAAAATTTTTCTATATTGACGTCGAACATAATTTGTCCCCTCATGAGACGTCTCGGCCAATTCCAGGCATGACAAGGGACCCTAAACACTAGCCCGACGCGACTTCAGCTTTTCGGTCCCTGCGGCGTACTGGTATTATATTGATGAATTGATGATACTCAAGATGTCCGGGACGACCCATAAGCATTGTACGTATATGTATATGCATACATACATATTCTATATATTCTACATACATACATACATACATACATACATACATGCATGCATACACACATACAACATACAGAAGATTCCACATTCCAGATAGCCCTTACAAATCCAGGGAGCAGACAGGACATAATACGTACACGCACGCATGCATGTATGCAGATACGCCAGCACGTGCAGCAGAAACTCGTTCTTCTAAGCTGCCTGAATCGTGCTGCTGTGTCTGTATACTTGCATAAACATTTCGGCCACTGCCTCGAACTTCTTCCTGGACTCCAGCTGGAGCGGGGTGCTCTCCCTGGCAAGAGCCCAGAAATGGAGGGCCATTAGTCGAGGATGTCAAACGAGCGAAGGGGCCAGCGCAGCAGATTTCTGCCATGCACCATACTCACATACATCATGTTGAGACACGGGGTTGAGACACGAAGCGACGCCGTGCCACAGGAATTTGGCCGGGCCCCTGACCCTTCGCAAAGAACCTGCCGAAAGCGGTAGGAAAAGCGTTCACTCGCAACCCAAGCAGACTCACGCAGGCGGATGATCATTTGCCGGGTGTTCGTCAGTGTTGGACACATCGCTGCAAGGTCCTCGCTGTGCTCCGCTCCGTCGTGTGGACGAACTGGCAAACAGAGTGCTTCGGGCTTCGGGTCAAAGAGCATGGATCTCCGTGGAATTCTTCAGCTAAGCCGCTATGCTTTGTGTCCCATCTGACCCGCCCCCAATACCACACGACTTCGAGCAGTCAGGATTTCAGGGTTTGAAGTCTAAGATCTAAGGTCAGGGTTTAGGTACAGTGCCCAAGCCATCAAGCCTAAGCCCGTGACAACGGTTAAAGGTTTTAGGGCGCCAAAGTTGGGAGCCACTGCAGTGGGTCGGACTCTGAAGGTTTCAATTTTGGGGGACGCGTCAGCAAGGAAACATGGGCTTTTGAAGCTGGCCACATGCTCAGCTTGCTCCAATGACCAGTTCAGCTCGAGTGTTGGAAAACAAATCCAAAAGTATGGTCAATCCTGGCACAGGCACAAACCTTCTCTGAGAGTCGATTTTCGGTTACAGAGCCAGCCCACAACCATTTCCAAACGAAACATGCGATTGAAGCTCTGATCTTTGCAACCCTCAAGCTTCGATCAAAGCACGGAAATTGACATATCACCGAAACCCTGAAGCCCCCCAAAATACCTCTCGACTCAACGCCTCAACGCCGTGGATGGCACCTCGGTAGCGTCGGTTCTCGAAGCGGAGCCTCTGCAAGTTCTCCCGCATCCGTCGGGTGTTCTCCTGGCAGAGCTGACGGTGTAGGGTCAGAGCTAGGGCTCAGGTTTTGGGGGGTTGCAGCGCAGGGATTCAGGGCTTGGCATGTGCGTGGGCACTGAAGTTCTTGCGAATGTACAGGTGCCCACGTGCATGTGTGTGTGTGTGTCTGTACGGTACCTGGGAAGTTATTGTACATCTCTGCTTCGGTGGGCGAATCGGTACATGCATACATGGACGCATACACAAATGCTCATGGATGCATACACCTCAACCTGTTCATTGGCGTGCGTGTGAGTTTTCCGGGGTGCTTAGTTCAATTTCAAATTGCAGTGAAAGCACGCAGCACGGTCTATTTTCACCGCCCGACAAAGATCTTGCATTTTTGTCGTCCCTGTTCGTCCCAAGCAAAGCCCTGATTAGGGTGTTCTGTTGCCCCAACATTCTAACACAACATGAGATCTCCCAATCCTATCTGTTCGGTCGGAGTCTCAACACTGCTTTGCTAGCCGGGGTGCCTCCAATAGCCGGGCACCCTGCCGCGTCTCGGCACAGGCCGTTACCCTGGGGCCTCGAGGCGGACCCCACAGGCATTTGAAGAACTTCATGGCATGCATGTCTGACGCCGGCAGAGGAGATGCTGCGTGACAGATCTCATCATGCAGTGTCAATAGCTAACATGGGCGATATTCTGAGCAGTGTGGCACAAGCCCCATGCCCTCGCGAAGTTATTAATACACAGTGAAAGAATGAAACGCCGCCAGGTTGCTGCTCATGTCCTTGGATCCGTTGTGCAAGTGCATGCTTCAGACAGACACGCATATTGCCTGTGGTAGCATTGTACTCCTCGTCAGGGATTAAAGCTGAATAAAGCCTCATGCCTCCCCGACACAACGTCCAAGATACAGTCTGCTTGTGCTCGATTTCATCGGTAATTACTATGTTCCCAGGTGCTGCTGTTTTCCTCAGCAGGCCATGCCCTTGACCAGAGTCTGTTGGGGGCCCCAGAGTGAGGCTGTGTCTGAAGTGCTTGGGGCTGAACTCTACACTACACCCTGCAAACTCTATCCCACAAGACTTCCGAAGCCATACTACGGTGGAAACTCTAGGATCTTCCTGCACACCTCCGTAATTCAAATGCTTCATGAATGCTCAAGGCCCGAGCCTGCTGCTTGGGGGGGGCAAGAGCAAGCGAGCAAGATGGAGTAGGGTCCATGGGAAGCGTATCCTTTCTCGCCCCGTGTCCCTGGAACAGCCTTTCGTTGCCGCCAAACATCCGCAGCAGGTGGAAGAGGGGCTTCTCTCCTGCAGTTACCACTCCACTCAGCCCAAGCACAGGCACACCCTACACGGCCCCCGACACCGTAAATCCCAAACCCCTCCACCCAAAACACCCTTACACCACTAAACCTCAGAGAAATCTGTTCCACCACACCAACCTCCCATCTTCCAGCCTCAGTGGTGGCGCGGGGGCGACCCTGGCGGCGGAGTCCCCGGCCGGCGCAGTGGTGACCGGGGGCTCCTGCAGGGAAGCCATGATGCAGGAAAAACCCACGAATTACTGTCAAGCCCCATTAACCCTTACTCTAGCTTCTTCAAACCTGCCCACAATGCCCAAGCTCGCCTCAGCCGGTTCTTCGGGAGTCCACAGCGAAGGGCCTGCGACACTGCGATCTCGGCGCCCGGCGGAAGATCCAGACTTCTGTGTTTTGGTATTAGAGGTGCTTTGGGGGTTTAGGGGTCATGGTCTTGGGGTTTGGGGTTACTAGGGTATCCTCATCGTCAATCTCCAGTTCCGAAGCTCTACCCTCTCTTGGATGGTTGACTCCTCGTACATCCATCCCTGTCTTCCTTCGGAGGTGACAATGAAACCACCGAAATTCCCATACAATAGCCCTCCATGCCCCACGAAAGAAAGCTGAAGGGTTTAAACATCGACCCCCAAAACCCGCCTTCCGTTTCTGCCGGGCCGCCCGTCTCCGCCTGGGGCTTGGGCCCAAAATTCTCCATTGTCCCTCAACTTTCTCATAGAGTCAACTCGGACCACTTGCGATGGACACTCTTCCACACAAGGAAAAAGGGCCTCGTCAGCGGCCTCGCAGTCGGCAGACCTGCCATCCATGCGTGCATCAAGTTCCATGGCTCAACTCGTGGTCTTGGATTTCTATTCTTTACAGCTGCAAACCCCCAGCTGCGTTGACATCCGAAAGTGTTATATTATGCTGTAGTATGCTCATCAAACCGGAATCGCAGCCACACAGGCCCGCAGCACAACCCCTAAAGTATCCAGCTCGCCTCAATTCCGATAGCGGAACTCTCAGGGTTCAAGCCGCGAATACCTTGAAGCCCGACTGTGTCCCGACTCTTGTTCCGAGTGCAGGGCATAGCAGCTGGCGCCGTTCTGGCGAGCTCACACCTTGCTTCGTGAGCGCTTGAAGACCTATAAGGGCCTAGCAGTCTACCACTTGAGTTGGTATCGCTCGGCCAAACATGCTGAACCCTGAACCCCAGACCCTGACACCTTCGGCCTTGCTGAAACCTAACGTGCCCCAAAAGCGCAGCACGGTAGAAGTTCTGAATGTCTTTTCGATGAAAGTGTTGGTCATTACATGGCTTTTGGGTTATGTGGTACTGCAGATCTTCCGTTTTGGGTCTTGAAGCGTCCGGGGTTTGGGTTCAGGGCCTGAACTTCAAGCAGTTGCCCCAAAGCAAACTTTTCCGAAGCTAAACCCTTCGCACACTAAACACTAAGCCCTAAACCCGAAGCCGTAACGTCTGTCTCATATACACATTCTTTCTTAAGGCCTCGTGTTCTTCTTCGTCTTTTCGACGTGTTTTTGAGCCATACTATATCAGTTCCATCCACATCGCATGATCCAAAGGCTGTTGGTTAGACGGGCTGTCTTGCTATCGACATAGATACGTTCTCGTTTCCGGAACCTGTCATGCATATGTAGATATGCAACAAACTTTGGATCTACTTTCTGGATACCGGTTGTGTTCTGGGTTCTCAAATGCTACAGCTTGGTAAACAGGGCACATTCTTGCAGGAACGCGCTTACAATCACATGTTCAACGTGGACATGCTTGCTCCGGGTCGCCGCAATTTTGATTTTCCCATTAAGAACTAGCAGCCGAGCGCTGACGGGGAAACTTCCTTACGTCTAGCTGCAGGAATGCGGCGGGGCAGCACTACATACTCGAAACGAGAAGCGTCCCCAAGGATGTTCCAACAATATTTTTATCGAGTACTACCAATACCCCGTCGCTAAATACTCGGTAGAGGATCGGGATCGATCAAACCGGCAGATAACATGCATCATCCTTGTGTCCTCGAGGATGCACCTCCTATCCTAAGCCAAGGAACGAGAAGCACCCCGCATCTTAAGAAACACCCCTGGTGGCATATCGCACATGCTCTCTGCGAACACAAGCAAAGTGCTGATGTGCGTAGCGATGTACTCCTTCTTTCCAAGTGCTGCAACTTTCTGATTGCTCCCAAGCATTGGCAAGGCGGGAATCTGCCACGCATCGCAGACTTTCAGCTAAGTCTCCACCCAGTAGTTTGTGACTGCTGGCTGCTTGCAGCCCACAGGTCACGCTTGAAGCAATCGAGCGTCGCTTCTCTGGCCACTGGGCTGGCCGATGGCTAGCAACATAACACTGCGAACACAAGTGTAGTGCCCCCGATGTGAACATATGTGAACTATGAACCTTACCTAGATCTGCACCGCCCCCTATGAACGAATTGCTATATGGACCTGTCCTGGACCCTTCGACCTTGAGGCTCCTTCTGAGAACTCCCCCGGAGTGCAGCCGCGGCGCTGCGGCTCTGGGCTCTTCTCGGGAGCCACATCCAACCACAGCCTCGTAACATAGGAGTCTCGTGAACGTCAGAGGTTCCCTCTGTGGTCAAAGCGTCCGCTATCTTCTGAGCTTCCCAGGCCTTCGGACGAATACGAGCATTGAGACTCGATACTTCTTTTTGCCTACGACGGCGACGAATGTACTACCAGTACAGGAAAGCAAATCCAACGAGGCTTCGCTGATACCGGCGTCCAGATCTGATAAATCTCCACAACGCCCCTTCGTGGTGGCAAACACAAATAAGGAGCTTCGGGCTCGATTTGTGGGAGGGTTTCATCAGGATTTGGCGGCTGCAGAGGGATTCGGACGATGTTTTTTGCCGAAATCCCTACACCCGCCCAGACCCCAGGTTTCGAGCCGAGGAAGGGGTTCTGTCTGGCGGGAAGCCTTCACATGTCTGCTGATAGTTGCTGCCGGCTGTTTGTTGGTTGCTTCGGAAGCGTACGCCCGATGGTGAACTGGTTTGTGGGTTAGGGCCTAGCTAATTGGTGAAATTTTATGGGTTCAGAAATAAGGCTAAATTAAGTGGTGAAATGGTGAATTGGTGAGGGGTCCTGACCACATGGAGCCAATGAACGGTGAAATGGTGAACTGGTTGAGGTTTTGCAGGACGGCGAGGAAATTCAGGGCGGACATGACATTACCCCTCTCTCTCTCTATGTGTGTGTGTAGCTATATCTACATCTATGTCTATACCTGTACATACATATACACGTATGTATGATGTAAAACACTTGAAAGAATATAAGGATATGACCCCCACATCCCAGTTTCCAATCCCTACTTAGTAATCCTGAGATATGAAGCTCCCCAGGCTTCGCAGAGGCCGTCAATTTCTCACCAGAGGCCCAACAAATCCAAGAAAAAGCTAAGGCCTCAAACCCCATGAGGCCTTGAACCCCAAACCCCGGATGAACCCTTGAAGGACCCGGATAGACTCAACTAAGACACCTTTCTGATATACCCTATAATAGGCTTAAAGAACACAGTAGAACCCTAAACAACCTGATAGATGCGCGGCACCCAACCCCCTGTCCTCTAAGCCCCCCGCGGCATGAACGCAGACTTCCATCGCCGAACCTTTGGCAGATCCTCTGCCGATTCGGGGCAATTTGAAAGTTCTCAAAAGTTTAACGGCCCTAAATGCGCAGGGGTGCCGGATTGGGACGTTAGGGGTTTCCGGGGGTTAATCGTTGAGGGCTTAATGGCTTAGTGGCTTGATGAGGTCTGTAGAATGTTTCAGTACGTTTGTAGTTGGCTGCCTCAAGGTTTAGGGCTCTTGGGGCCCCTGCTTTGGGCCATGGAGTCTTTGAGTTGTGGGCTTGTAGGGAAGTGGTGGGAGCTTTGGATGGTGGACTTTGTCCTGCCGGAATGTGCCGTGCGCGTACGAAGCAACATAAACCAAGCAGTCTCTGGTAGCGATAAGTTTCAGGTTCAGGCTCAACTTCGTTTAAAGTGTTGATATTGAAGCTCCTCTGCGCTCTGTGGTACCGCCACCGCCTGCCGCGTGCAACGGAGATAGAGTTCAAGGGTTACCAGCGGTGCTGGACACAGGCAGTTGCTGTTATGCCCATGATCATGCCAACAACTTCAACCGAAGCCCTCGGAAGCCTCGAAAAGGAACATTCTCCGTGTTTGGGTGCGGCTGTAAACGATTCCCGATATCTTCTGAAAAGCAAACCATGAGAGAACACACCTTATCCTTGGATTAGTACCGGGAAAGTACTCCATGCCCAAAGTACTGATTCTGGTTCCCATACCGGAGTTTCATAAACATGAAGACCCCTACAGAAGGTGTACTCCGAGTTGTCCCAAACCCCCAATACAACTTCGAATGCAACCGCCCGTGGATGCCTGCGGTGCTAGTGAGCGGTGCCTGCAGATCTAATAGGAATTGCATTAGGGTTTGGGGTCTGGGGTGTTGCGCTATAGGGTTGATGCTGCAAACCTGGCTGGCTACTCACGGGGCTCGGGGGCTCGCGGGTTCGACGTCCAGTTTCGGCAGTGCTGCACGCTTCTTAGGTAATTTCCCCTTAACGCCACAAGGAACTAGTCTTAGTGCAAGCATATTTCTAGTGCACTTCCATATCGAGGCACTGTTGCTGTAAACGGACTAAATCAAGAAGCCACCTCTTCGAACAGCGATCAAATTCCACTCAAAGCTGACGAAGCCGCACGAAAGCCCGTCGGGAAACCCCCGTGAAATCCCGCTAAAACCTAATGCATCCGAAACGATCCGCTCTTCGTTTTGCCCTGGGCAGCGCACGGCTTTGGCTTCGGCGGCCGCTTGGGCGCCAGCCCGGCGGAGCGCGGTCGGGCCTGGATTAATGACTGAGTGCAAGTAGATGCGCACACATGTACCAACAAACAAGTACAAGCAAAACCAATCAAACATATATATATATGATTATATATGTATGGGTTATAACTGTTCGTTTGTTTATTGTTTCTTAATTTACTTAGCTCTTTAGCGTCAAACTCAGAAAACATAGCTGAATACATACACACATGCATGAAATGCACATATGCCCGCAATCTAACACCAACAGAACACAAACAATGCACACATATGAACGGACAATACTACACAAGTAAACAATGAGATGAACATAAGTAGACAAACGAACACATAATGATAAGTGAATGGAAGAAAAATTTAATACATCATGCAAACAAACGAAGAACCAGTTATGTTTGTTAGCTAGCCAGCTAGCTAGCTAGCAAACCAACGAACTATCACTGAATCACTAATTTCTTCGTCAGTTGATGGGCTACGTGATTCAATATTTCATTTCAATAACCGACTATTCACTAACGAACACTCGAAAGAAGTGCATACAGCAAAGAAACCGGTAGCTACCTTTAAATCTTTCAATCTAGCGCAAACACAACCTACTCAAGCCCTGCGCACTAAATCTTTTTCGCTGGGACTGTACTGCTCAAGTGCAGAAGCAAACACACACCACACCGCAAGAGGGGGACGGCAGTCCACTTCTCCAAAACGCAGCCTGCCGCCCCCGACCACCCCAAAACGCAGTCCGGCTGGTGCCAGTCCGGCGACAATAGCTATCATAGCTATCCAAGGCTCTTGGGCCCTGCCAAGAATTCGTCCCATATCTGCAGGATGTCATCCCATTTGATTTGCACATATGTCGCCCGCGCTATTTCTGCAGGCATCTTCCATTCCTTGCCAGGCTGATTTTTTGCGGCTGATGATGTCCGCTGTCTCATTCCGCTCGCCTGCCAAATGCCCCACTTCGACATCGCAATTCAAGTAGAGCCCTGCGTAAGCCAACGTCATCAAGGCGCAGCATAGCGGCGGTTTGGTGGACAGGCCCTTAGCTAAAGAGCCAACCACCGGCATGTTGTCACTGCACTGACGCAAAACCACCCTATGGCGAAAGGGAGAATCATCAACACGCTTCCTTACCAGAACCAGCGCGAGCTGTGCCAGCAACTCCAACGCGGCGATGTCCTGCTGCATAGTGCGCGGCCATTGCCAAGCGTTGGGCATGTCCTCCAGGCGCAGACCCAAGTGGAACCAAAAAGATTCCCCGGCCGATTTTTGGCACCAGCCGCCCAGGCCAGAGAGAGAGATGCGTTTGCCCATGCATCTGCAGCAGCCCCATTCATGTCCATGCGCGCGCCCAGCACACGCGTTTTCAACAAACACAAAGCCGCCGTGGCCGCAGAATCCAGATTAGTTAACTTCACCCATTCACAGAATCGCACCCATGCCGTGCCACCTGTGAGTTTGGGTTGTCGCAGGGGTTGTAGTCCCTCGGCCGCCGAGGACACCGCCCGCGAAGCCACCTCGCGCAACTTCCACGCTTTCTGCACGTCTGAAGCGTTGGCAGCACGGGACACCAACAGAGTTACGGGGTCCACGATATCCACCAGCTCAAGCAGCTGATCCAATCGCAGCAGCTGCATCTTGGAGCCAAGAACCCACGCATTGATCGTTTCAATTGAGTGGTCCACACAAGCAAGCCAATATAAGCTCTTCCAACTCCTTTCTCAACACACGTCGCGGGTGCAGCACGAATCTATTGATGGCACACAAGAGCCGCTGTTTTTTGTAGGCCGACAAACTCGCGAAGAAGTCGCCTTCCTTCAAGGATAACTGCCAACCCAGGTAGGTGACGCTCAGACCTAGCTGCAACTTTGTCCAGCTCAGCGGCACCCCAAGGACCTGCGCTAACGCAATTAGTAATGCTAGCATGGGAGGTGCGCAGTTCTTGGTAGAAGGAAGAGAAAGTCTGAGAAAGTCATCGACGTACACGACACCCAGATGCTTGAGCAGACAACCTGGACCACCAATATGCGCTCCAAGAGGCTCCGAAATGATTCACGAGATACACGTAGCACTGCTGTAACAAGTTCAAGACGGCAAATCCCACGTCCTTCGGGTCTGTGCAAATGCTTTTGCGCGCGCCTTTGACATCAAGCGAGAGCAAAATCCACTCATCTGCACACGGCACAGCATGGCCACACCATCGCGCATGGCGATCCAAAGCCTCTCCGAAGCCGGAGAGACACGGAACTTCTGAGCGCTCTTGGAACTGCGCTGCCGGACTAGCACCCGAAGCTCTGGAATCACCGATGAGCCTGTCATCCTTGTCCGCACGTGAGATCACTCCTAGCTTTCCCACTGCTAGGGACTCAGCCGCGAACCGTTTCTCAACTGCAGCTTTGCCACCATCAATCTTTTCCATATAGCCTTTTGCTATTTCTTGGTCAAGCAGCCTCTGCACGCGCTCGGGCTGTTCTTCTGCAGACAAATGATTGCCGTCACACACGCACACACAAAAAAAAAAAGCTCCACGGCATAATCCCCGTGATCCAAGTCCTCTTGCGCATCTCTCAGGGGCCAAATGCCTGACGCCGCAATTGGCTGCCGAACACCAGTGGGTGCACCCGCCTGCAAGATGCTGGGCAGGTCTTTATCCACGTCATTCGCGCTGATCATGTTGTATTTGTAAGGCGAGAACTCAAAGGAAGTCAAGGCGCAAACAGCATTAACTCCCAAGGCATCACAGACTGCCGATCTCATATGCGTCACGTCAGCTTCTGAAAACATGGGATCGTCCAAGGGGCCGTCTTGCAAAGCGCGAACGTAGCCTGGCACAAGCATCCACAGGCATTGATGAGAACAACGCTTTTCGCACGCAGCTTAGGCTATCTCGAAGGCCCTCAGCAGGCGGCACTTGCCAATCCAACGTACTGGAAACACCGCCTCCATCCTTGATGAGGACCTCATGATATTTTGCACTGACCCTCCAGTCCGCCACCAGGGTTCCCGGCTCCTCCATGGACATGAGCGCTGCATCCGCATCTAACACAATCGGCATGGGCCTTGACCCGACATCCAGTGGTTTGGACTCAGCACACTCGCTGGTCCCTGCACAGACGTCCTCACCTCCACCGGCACAGGGGCGAGGAGCTGTCCCTATGGAGCCTTTTCTGCCAGCTTCGGGCAGACAGAGCGTCCATGGTCCGCTGCACCGCAAACTCACACGCATGCTCAAAACGACACTGACCTCTGCGCTCACATTTTCCACGCTGGAATGCATGACACTTGCCCGCGCCCTTGCCCTCGTTGTACCTGGCACCCTTTCCTTGCCCGGCCTTGTGTATGGCTGCTCCCTTTTCCCATTGCGCTTGCCAGTCCCCTTGGCCAGCTCCCAAGGGATGCGGGGGCGCGCCTGTAGCCAGACAGACGAGGCATTGCGCACTTCCACGAGCTCATGAATGGCTTGGTATCCGCTGCACAACAAACGGTTTAGTTCACCACAGATTTCCAGTACGGGCCCGCGACAAAAGGCACGTATGTACGTATGTACGTATGTATGTATGTATGTATGTATGTACAAACGCAGGGGTTAAGTCGACCCATCCCGCGTGAAGTCGACTCACCCCCATGTACACGCCTCGATTCGTGTGAAGTCGACCCACCCGCAAAAAGTCGACCCATAGATTGGGAATCCCCAAGTGCACGCTAGGTTTCAAGGGGATGGCCTGATGTGCAAAATCGATACGAAATGCGACACTCTCCACAAAAAACTAAACCAGAGAGCAACGAACCGAAGCGAAAATATCTGGAAATCCCCAAGTACACGCCAGGTTTCAATGAGGATAGCCCGATGTGCAAAATCGATAATAAATGCGACACTCTACACAGAAACTAAAGCCACAGAGCAACGAATCGAAGTGAAAAGATCTCGGAATCCCCAAGTAATTACACGCTAGGTTTCAAGGGGATGGCCCGATGTGCAAATTCGATACGAAATGCGACACTTTCCACAAAAACTAAAGCCATGGAGCAACGAATCGAAGTGAAAAGTTCTGGGAATCCCCAAGTACACGCCGGGTTTCGATGGGATGGCCAGATGTGCAAAATCGATACGAAATGCGACAGTTTCCACCAAAACTGAAGCCATGGAGCAACGAATCGAAGTGAAACGATCTGGGAATCCCCAAGTACATGCCAGGTTTCGAGGGGATGGCCCGAATGTGTGCGCACATGTGGTCGGAGGCGGAGGTAGGTGTGCGTCTCCAGCCAAACAACGTGACCGAGACTGTTTTGGACAGCAAGAGTTTATAAACAGGAGGACCGGCGCCGCACCTCGAAAACGACTGGATCTTTGCGCCCAGAACCCCGCCAGTCTCCATGTAGACACTCGATTCCACAACCACCCGCTCGTCAGTGGCAACACAACACATCAGAACCAGCCATTCCCCATGTAGACGCTCGATTTCGCAAGCACCTAAGCAAG
>CAJNJA010072697.1:0-51236 GCA_905231915.1 Symbiodinium necroappetens | reverse complement strand
CACGCACGCACGCACGCACGCACGATTTGGAAAACCTGTCCGGTTGGTCACAGCATGCTTCTGCATCGTTGACCTTTCTGACATACTGGGCAATACTGTACACTGGGCAGGTTGTCTTGATGTCGGCTACTCTCCAACCAGAGGAATTCGGCAGTCCAGCTGCAATTCGGGTGAATCTCGATCCAGTGAACAGACGTGCGAATTCAGCTGATGAAGCCAGTGCAAAGCAGGATTGGGCTTTGCAGCGAAAAGGCAAGCACAAACAAAGCCATCACCCAGAACCCACAACAAAAGCCCCAATACAATCAAAAATAAATCCAAAAAACGAAGCACCAAAAAATCCCCTAACCTAATCCAGTCCCTAATGAGCTCGCCTCCTAATGGAATGTCAGCTTAAACCTAAATCTGGGAGCCGAGTGTCTGCTCTCAATTGAGGCCAGCTGGCCCTAAATCTGAGGCAACTACTTCTCTGACTTTGTGCAGACAGGGCAGTCCCTGTCCGTGCTCGGTCCTCAAAGTGGCCCGCCGCGGGCCGGCACTCGTAGTGTAAACACAATTCCTCTGCAAGGTCGGGGAGGACATTCCCGGTGCAGGAGATCTTCTTGGACCGAGTTTGCTCGCTCTACAAAGCCGAGCAGCCGTTGCAGGTCGTACTTACGTCATGCAGAATTCGGTTGGAATGAGGAGTTTGGTATACTCCGTCCGGCTCAAGCTAAGTTGCAGGTAGGTGTCGTCGGCCGACACATGCAGTGGCAATGTGAGGAGACATGGCTGCATGCCGGTCACTAGCAAGGCTCATCTTCTTACTGTTTTCGACGGCTTTGGCTGTCGACGTTTGTTTAGTGAACGAATCTAGCTTGGCTGTCACGGCTGGGGCCTGGGCAGTGAAGGTGCGGCATGACCTTGCATACCTGACAGGCTATTTGTCAAATGAACTTGTGGTGGTTAACATCTCCGATCCTCTGCGATTAGAGTTGGTGGGTTCTGTGCAAAGTGACAAAGACCTCCTGGGCCCAACTGGCTTGGCACTCGAGGGCGACTTGGCCTTTGTGGCACTCGAGCTATCCACGTTGGCTGTCGTTAACATTTCGGACCCCCAGAGACCCCAAATCGTCGGCATTTTGGACGAGTCCTCTGAGTATCCGTATTCATACAGCGTTGCATGTGATGGTGAGTTGGTCTATACTCTCTCATATGATTCAGCTGCCCTGCTGGTTATCAACGTGTCCACGCCGAGCCAGCCACGCATCATTGGGAAAGTCGTCGATGAGCGCTTGAAAGGTGCTGGTGACTTGCTACTTCTGGGAGACATTGCATGGGTGGTAGGAGCTGACTCGAGTGGTTTAGCCGCAGTGAACATCTCCTTGCCGACGCGGCCTGTAGTTATATCCGCCGTCCAGGACGCGACGTACTTGGATGGCGCTTATGGCATTGCCGCTCAAGGCGACTTTGCCTATGTTGCTGGCTACTACTCCCATTCCTTAGCCGTTATCAACATATCCGATCCCCAGGCGCCCATACTGCTGGGTGCCATCAAAGATAAGCAGCATCTATACGGAGCCTATTCAGTCACAGTTGACGGGGACGAGGCATACGTGCCTTGCTTAGATGGCAAATCTGTGGCAATCATCAACATCTCTGTACCCGACAGTCCGGAACTGGCTTGTGTAGCATCTGAAGTGATAGGCGGGCGATATGCAGCGAGGGCCGGAGGGTACACCTATGTGCCAAGCTATGACTCTAATTCGCTGCTGGCTTTTGGAGCTCCTTTCGGAAGAGAGGAGTGGAGACCCGACACACTCAGTACCCTTCTGCCCTGAGGGCCGGGTACGAAACGTCAGTCTGGTCGGGCAGATGTCGTGGCAAGGCCAAAGGACGCCATGGCTTGTACTCGGAGCCCGAGGCCGTTGCCTTGGACTCCGAGCCGTGCCGCAATGCCAGACAATCCCTGACGAGTGCGTACTGCAAATGTCACCTCGAAAGGGTCTCTGTCCAGTGCCGACACAGGCTTGAAGAGAGTCTTCTTTGATTTTGCAGGACGACCTCGTGTCTGACTACCAAGATCTTCTCCCCGGCACCGTGTACTCCTTGGTCGAGGTGCCCATGTCCTGTCGGTGCTGTCTGCTGTGAAGCTGTTCGACAGACAGCAGCGGAAGAGTTTCAGAGGGCTTGGGAGGCCAGGCCTCCCCTGAGCGCCGTGAGAGGCGCCGGGCACCAGGGCTCTTTGTATCGTGGCAGAGAGCCGAGGACGGCGACCTGGAGTCACCTTCCATCCTGGAGAAGCTACCCGCTTTGGCCCGCGGACATATAGAGCTGTGGCATGCTGTGGAATGCCGTCGCCGGCTTCTCCCAAGGCCGTGCAGCTCGTGCCCTTCTTTGCCAAGAAGGACTCGACCCTGCTCGTCTTCATGCCCGGGTGCGGTGTGGGGGACGGGCTTAAATGAAGAGTACCTTCAGAAATCAGTAAGTTGCCTCGAGATGTGAGAGTTCCACGTGTGCTCGAGGTTGCTTGAGCTCAGCAATTTGTCCAAGATGTTCACGCCGGAGGCCTGGCCCTGTGTTTTGGGTGGCTCTGTTGCTTGCAGCTAGCGGACGCAGCTATGCAAGCCGTCCCTACAGGCCTTGAAGTCATTCCCGACCTTGCACAGGCGAGCTGCACTGGTGCTTGAAAAGGCTACTGGCAGCGGTGCGCAGTGCTCTGACGCCGAGGAAAACCTCTCCCTCCAACTACGAAGTCTTCGTCTTGCACTCTATGGCCAGGGCCGCAGCACCCATACTTTCTTTGTCCGGTAGCGCCGTAACGCCGGAGCGTGCTTTCGGATTCCGCGAGGTTCCCCGCTCGGAGCAGGAACGAGTCTTCCAGCAACCATCAGGACGGAAGCCACCATGTGCTCAGAGAGCAATCCGACGGGGTCTTCGCCGCAGATGGCAAGTGCCACATCGTACTCGCTTCCAACATCGCGGAGTCATCGATCACTTTGCTGGTTGCTCAGGGCGATTCAGGTCCTTATGACCCTTTCCCTTTGCTCGATTCTGCCGTCTTTTGCTGGAAATGAATCCAACGCACGGATTGCATTGCGCGCGCACCGAAGCTTCCACCAAGCTCAAGACACGATATACACAAACAAGCAGAACTCTGAAGCCTTCACATCGCTCAGCTTGATTCCCACCCGAGACCCCGAAGACAGATGATCTCTCTGGAAAGTGCTTTCCGGAACATCAGCACCCATGGCGCAGTGCGCGCCTCTCACCAATGCAGTCACGGCCTCAGCGGCCTTTCCACCCTCTATCCCGGAACAACAAAGGGTAGAGGGATAGCAGAGTGGAAAGGTCCGCCCCGCTGTTGAAATTCGAGAACGAGCGTCCAAAGCTGTGCGAGGAAGGGCTCGCTGTCCCTCGTTTGCAAGAATTTGGGTTATACTCATATTGACGCCATTAGGGCATGAACAGCTTGCTCGAGGTGTTGGAGGCTCTTCCTGGACCTGTTTGTCCCATTGCTTTTGTTGGTGACGGGCGCAGTGGAAAATCCTTCCTGGCGTCCAAGCTAGCAGCTCGGCGGAGCATTATTGACCTTGAACCCTTCAGCACCCACTTAGATCCGGCTCTCTGCAGAGTTTGATGGACGGCGACCAGGGCAACCCACAAGGCGAGGGTCGGTAGTGAACTGATGGCGGCCACTTATGTCAAGCATCGTTGTAGGCTCCATATCCGCAGTAACTCATTACTGACCGTAGCAAAGCTCTAGGAGAGCCAAACTGAAGCACCAGGGGCGGTGCAGCCGAGGTCGGTGCAGGAACCTTCCGGGAAGATGACTCCGAGGAGGCTGTCACTGAAGGCACTGGTCCTAGTTGTAGTGGGCAGTTTGCAAGATATACTCTTTCTCTCTCCTACACGTTGCTGAGGCATTGATATTGCCACGATGTCCTGTCATCCCGGACATCTTCTCATTCTTGATTGCGAGGGCGGTAACAATGCCATGTCCAAGAGCCATTCCATCGTGACGGTCGCCCCTCGATGCGCGGATGGCGGGGCTGGCGGGGCTGCGAGGGGGGTCCATGGCGCGGAGGGGGAGCTTTTGGTCTTCAGGTTGGAGCGCTCTTTGCCACCGCGCTGATCTTCGTCACCGACGGCAAGGCCTCGGAGGCGGCCGTGGAGGCGCTGGGCCGCATGCTGGAGGCCGGGCGGGCCGGGCCGAAGCCTTTCTGCATCTCTGTTTTTGCCTGAGAGGAGCGGGCCCTCATCAAGTGCGATGGCACGGGCTCCTTGCAGGACCCCTGTCTCTGTTCGCCTGCTTTGTCTGCACTTGCTTCCTGCTGGCAGTGAAGGCGCAGACTCTGCTCTTCGTCGTGAATCAAAACAGGCAGGCCACTGTCACACATCCCGATCTGAGTTCGTGCGCAGGGTTTTCTAAGTTGTCTCGGCAGGCTAAGATATGGAGAAGATGCGTTGGAAAAGATCTTGGCGGCTGATCATGGAGCAGAACGGAAGGACGCAGAACTAGGGCAGATGCCAGGTGCCATGCAAAGGGCCTATAGAGCATCTCCAGGAGATCCGCACCCTCATCAGCAACGCGTACCCGGAACATCGGCGACAGTTTTTCACCATCCCTGTGGACAATAAAAGTGATTTTGAGGACGGCAACGTGTCACCGAAAAATGGCAAAGGTGTCTGCTGTGAGGCTTATGAGAAGTTATGTTCCTGGATATTCAAAAGTTTTCTCCGTAGGACAAGTGGGAATCCTTCCACGGAGCAATGCGGAATGCTGCCGTCCCTCTGAAGATGGGCAAGCTGTGGATGACGGGATCGCAGGCTGGGATCTTGGCACTGTGACATCACAAAGCTGACAGTCTGAAGCCCGAGAGCTGCAGGTGGTTCACATGCTACGGCGTGTGGAGGAAGAGCTGCGCACACGTGGCAAGGTCCAATCAGTGCAAGCGCGTACTCTCGTCAATGAACCTTCTCTGTCGTTGAGGTAAGTTTACCCTCGTTGCACCGGCACGTCATACTGGACGGCTGGCTGAAGCCCACGGTGGGCCAGGTGAGAGGCTCGGCCGCCCGCATCGCAACGGCGATCCACGAGCAGGTGATGCGCAAGCTGATCCCATGCGCTTCCACGCTGCACTGCGTTGTACTGCATGTCGGGCTCTTGCAATCAGGTGCTGCAATCGCGGATGGACAAGCTCCTCGATAACTTTTCGCAGGCTGGTGATCTGCGGGGATCGGAAATGGCTACCTCTTTGAGCCTCCGTCGCTGTGCAGGAGGAGCTTGCCACACAAAAAGTCGGAAGTGTCGATGGGAGTTGCACAGAGTGCCAAAAATCGGCAGCTGGGTGGCTGGACCCAGACGTTGAAGAGCTGGCACCCCAGTTCTTGTGATCGCACTAAGGGATGGCACTCAGCTGCGAATACCAAGTACCAGTTTTTTGTCCTTTCGTGTCCGGTCATTACCGTTGTGCATGCATCTTCGGTTGCGTGAGCACTGAAGTGGCACTCGAGGGTACGGCATGCATTGCTTCTGCATATTGCTGGCTTTTCACGCATGTGCTTGATGTTCATATTGCTTTGCCACCCATACCCAGGTTCTTCTGCGAGGAGCACATCCCTTCATGTGGGTCACAGCTCTGCTGTTTCAACCTTAGCAGGTAGCTGGATGCGAGGTGTTGAGGCTGGGATTGCCTGTTTATGGAGGTGGGCAGGGAAGAAGAAGCTGCGCAGCCTATTAGCAGAGTGCAGGACTGCTGGCTCAAATTCTCTCCGAAGGTTGGACATGCCGATGTTTCCCCGCATGCGATGTCTTGGCTTCGACGTTTCAGAACATGCGGAGGTGCTGAAGTGCTGCTTCTGCGGCAATTTTCACCCCTGGATTCTGGGCAGGGTGGAGAAGGTGACCAAGCGCCTCGAAGATTCAGGTAGTTGAGTCTTTCAGTCTTTTCACCTTCGAAGACTAAGCTAGTCGATTCTTGCACTTTCCTTGCTGTATTCTGTGACCCTAACGAGTTTCTAGGTTTGTTGATGTCGTTTAGGATGAACCAGCTCCGTGCCAAGGATGTGGCACTGCAACGACTGCTTGATGCAGCTAGGCATTGAGATTCCTCATGCTGAATTCGCGTGAAAAAGGTGTTCCGACATCAGCCTGCAGATGCAGCCGGCCGGTTGCGTTATCTAGGTCTGACCACCGAACAGCTGAGGCCCAGGGTAACGGCTGTCATCGACTTCGCGCTTCGCAGAGAGCCCGTCACACCGCCAAGTTGACAGATCTGAATCTTGTGTCCCTGACCGTAACGGGTTCGAGTGTGGTGATAGTAGTCTTTGCCGCGCCGCAACCCAGACCCGAATGTCATGGCGTAAATAGCTTGGAACTCCACTGGGGAAGAAGCTGGTCGACGACAGCGGCGGATGCAGAAACCATACTTTCTAAGGAACCCAAGCCCAGAATTCAACACAGCTCAGCACATGTCGCGCTGACCGAGAAACAGCGATCGACAAAAGCGTTGCACATTCCGCAGGAGAGAAAAGGGATGAATATCCGCATTAGTCGAACTACCTGGAAGTTCAGTGCGGGCGGTGGGAATTGTCTGCAACGGATGCACGAGGCACAAGCATTTCTCACAGGACATGTAAGGTGTGAAGGGCGCGTATTCATTTTACCACACTAGTATTAGTTGCCGCAGCCCACGCGGCCCGTGGTCTGCAGCCCACCACCCACATTCCGCGGCCGGTTGTCGTGGCCCCGTTGCCGCAGCAGCCCTGCGCGGCCCATATCCTATTTTCGGCTTTGGGCTTTTGGGAGCTCGTGCCCCCTGCCAATGGGTTTGCCACCCATCTTTGAGAGTTCAGGGTTGGCAAATTCTTCAACCTGTAGTCACCCTTGTAGCGGATTTAGTGTCTGCCTCGTAGCGTCTTGGATTGGCAAAGAAATAATCTCCTACCCTCTGGGCTTGAGTTGTTCAAACGAGTCGGTGCATGGACGGTTCTATACAATGACTTTTGGCATGACCGGCCGAAATTTTCTTCCATGGATGCCAGCCATCATCTTTGCGGTTCGGGGTACGTGGAGGGGGGGGGGAACCATGGCAGGGATCCTTCCCGGTCCTGGGTTTCCAATCGTCGATGAAGTTTTGGGAAACGAGCCATCCCTCTTTCGCGTTTCGAGCTTTGCTAGCAATAGTCTTCTTTCACGGTGTCGGGTTTGTTCCGTCATTTCCTCTTTGGTTTTAGGGTTTGCCACCCATCCTGTTCCCTTGGGGCTTTGGACAGCCTTTAGGGTTTGCGGTTTTGCCTGTCAACATCTTCTTTTACGGTTTGGCCCTTTGTGTTTTAGGGTCCAGGGTTTGCGAGACACCGTCATCTCTTGCGGTTGGGGTTTCCGAACATCTTCTTTCGGTGTAGGGCTTGCTTTTTTGGGGTGTTGGGAGACAGCATCTCTGCTTGCAGGGTGCGCTTCTCTGGGACTAGCATCCTCTTCTAGGGTTTAGAATTCGCCAACCAAGATCTCCTTTTTTCGGTCGGGCTTGCCACTTACCGACCAACGAACATCTTCTGTTAGCATTTGGCAACCTCGTTATTTGCAGAGCGTTTGTGGCAGGTTTACGACCACAATCAAGGCTTGACCTGCCTGACAACCTCTTGGTGCTCCCAAGCATCTGCTCGGCACGGTGCTCAGGTGCGAGAGGGAGAGTGAGCGAGCGAGCAAGCGAAAGAGAGAAAGGCAGAGCGAAAGAGAGAGAGACCGCCCCCACCTCTTATCACCTTACGAAACAAAAAGAGAGACCGTAGCTATTTTGGCTCACGTCATCCGCCGCGTTCTCCTTCGAAAAAGTGTGCTCGGCAGTGGCCCTTTGCGGGGGGGAGAGAGAGAAGGTAGTCTCTTGAAGGAAAGAAAGAACGAAAGCAAGAAAGACAGACGGAAAGACATGAAGAACGAAAGAAAGAAAGAAATAAATAAAGAAAGAGCGCCAGAACAAAGAAATAGATACATAGGCAAGGACAGAAAAAACAAAGAAATTCATCAAGAACTACACAAGTAAATAGTATCATAGTTAAGTATCGAAAGAATCAAATAAATACATGTAGATGGGGAGCGAGAGACAGACAAAACATGAATGCGCGGCGCTGTCGACTATGCAAGGCAACGGTCAGGTCGCGCCGGCCGAACGCAGCGGGTAGCTTAGGTCGCTTCAGACCACAGCAAATCCAAAACAGATTCTTCAGCTTGTAAAGTCGTGTTTATCCTGTAGTTATTTGGTCCCAGAGGCCGGGGATTGCGATTCGGCTCGTCACTCGAAGCTTCTTCGAGGCGAAGGGTCCCGTTTCGGCGGCCTGCTTTGAGATGCCATCTCGATCCTGCTTAGGAGAAGATGCCAGAATTCGACACGCCGGAGATTTTGCGGACTTCAACTGCGAAGCTGTTCCTTAGGGCGAAGAAGCTTTCGCAGGCTGAGAGTTGCGAGACATGTTAGCTTCATCAAAGCTGTGCTCCAGAACAATGGTGATCCTTTTCGAGCACCGCGTTGCAGAAGAAGCAGCATCATTTGTAGAAGGTGCCCGTTGCCTGACTGAGCGGTTTAGGATGGTGGCTGCAGGTGTTACAGAAAGCAGCAGCAAAATTTTCGCCGTGTGGGCCCTGTGCATCAAAGGGTGTCCTTCCAGCTGTGATTTCACCTTGCGATACCTTGGGTTATGCCCTGTGCAGGGACTGTCCTCTAGATTTGCGTTCAGCTCGGTCGCTCATAGGCCATGCATGTGGCAGCGCAAAAGTAACGACGTTCATGCCGATGGAGGCTCATTGCCGCAACCACCAAAGATGAAGCTTCTGAAAGCTGCTGCTGCGGGCTTGAGATGCTTTGCATGTCTACCAGACATATGGCAGACATGCAGCGAGCTACTGAGGTCAAGGAATTGGCACAGACGAGTGCACTTGCTGCTGCAGATGAAGCCGCTGAAATAACTTCCTTAGGCGCGGTCTGCCTCGGTCACTGCAAACTGGCCACCTGTTTGGAGTCTAGCAGTTGCCATGGCTGGTTGCTCTCAAGCATTGAGCCGCGAATCAACCCATGTTGACAGATCAAAACGTGTCAAGTACGTGTAAAGCCCCAGGGCGACGCTTTTTTTTTCACATAGTCCGGTCAAGAAGCTTCTGATTTGCAGCTATCTCTTTCATGCGAAGCTGTTGGCATCCCACTCCTGTTAAGAAATGCGGAGCCGCATGGCCGCAGTGGACTGATGAGTATGGCGAACAATCCTAGGATGCGGCAACTAGAGCCCTGGCTGCGCCTAAGACGCCGCAATCTGTGCCTGAGTACATGGTACATCAGGGTACTTTAAGGAGCAGCTGGTTGCAGAGATCGAAATGCTCCGCGGCTCCGCCAGCATCACTGCGGAGGAGGAGGCCAGTCTCCTTGCACTTTGCAGCTCATGCGACTCGGTGCCAGTTGCCGCGCTGACTCGACCTGAGGCACCGATGACCCACAAGGGCACAGAAGAGCCCGCCAAGGAGAATCCTGCGGAAATGCTTGTGCTCCTTGGCTTGTCACGTGGCAGTTTCACCCGAGGCCGCCTGCTTGGTGCCTTGCATGCTGAATTAGCTGGGTGTTGGGTGAAGATATTTTGCTGAGGGCGAATGTCGCGAATTATGGGGAATTCTCAGAAGATCCATTTTCGGAGGACGCGTTCGGTTCGACGTCTGATGACGGTTCATGGCCAGAAAGGACAACACATGCACCGCTTCACCACGCAGGACTCCATCATCTTCTCATGCCCTCCACCCGATCTTTCCTTGGCCGACGCCGGCAATGTGGAGCGAGATCCAGAAGATGCTTGTCTGAGTCTGCAATCCCCCAGCCAGCTTCTTGCTGCAAGCTTGTCCAAGGAGAAGCATGATGACGACCCTCCTTCCTTTCTTCCCATCTCGACGGATCATGCGTCGCAAGGTACTGCGTGGTCTAGGTGTATACGCAATGGCTGCAGGGCAACACCTGTGCTGGGCCTACGCATGCATGACAGAGGTTCATGGATGGGCGCGCGCCCATACGACGATGAGGCATGAACTTGTGAGCAAGGCATGCAACAAGCGCCGCCAGAAAGCTCTTGTCTGCAGGACGTTGTGCCAATGCAGTCCCCAGTGCCCTGTGGCTCGCCGAAAGGCGAGCCTCTGGCAGAGCCTTCGGCAGAGCCTGTGGCCGACGCGTTCGTCGACGCAGTCCACGAGAAAGTCTTCGAGCTCACGCAGCCGACGCAGCCCGAGGCCGGAGGGTCATCCGATGGACTTGACTTGCCAGGGCTGCGTGAGTTGGGCCAGGAGAAGGTTCTGGCGGAGCTTCCAGGAACCGTCTCAGAGGCCGCGAGCAGAGCACAGCCGAAGGTTTGAACGGCGGACCCCAGCAGCCGGAGGTTCACTGAGAACGATGGCACAAGCGCACGTAGACGCCAGCTGCAGGCGGACTACTCGAGCACCGACGCTGTTGCAGCTGCTGCTGAGGAGCTTGTGCATAGCATGTCGGCATGCAGGAAGTGCCAGGCCCTTCCAGGCATCTGCTTGGCTGACTCTGGCTGTATGCATGTTGCAGTTGACAAGCATTTGTGCGACACATCGCACCATGTGTCCAGGAGCCAGGGACGAAGCAAGAGCAGATCAGTCAACTTGAAGCTCCAGAGCCGAAGGATTCGGATCTGCACTGTCCAGCACAGGCGACTTGCCGATGCTGGAACAAACGTAAGTGAGATCTGTCAGGTTTGCACGCCTCGAATCTCTTTTCAGGGATCATGCATCCGTGCAGTATTTGTTCGCCAGGTGGTAGGAACGACGGGCAGCATGGACGGAGTTTCAAGCGCAGTCCTGACCGATGTGGCCACAGAAGCAAAGCCTGGTGTGGTGAAGGACAGCTGCAGAGCAGCTGATGTGCCCTAAGAGTTGGAGCGATTAGGCGAAGACCGTCAGAGACATGGTGCTTTTTAAAAACTTTTTAGGCTGGGCCACGGATGGAGAGCAATGTGTAAGTCGGTCAAACCCAGTCACCCAGTCCATCGAATCCACACTTCTGCGACGGCTGAGACACCAGAACCCTCAGCAGATACTGTTCAACCTGGGAAAACTAAACAGCATTCAGAATGCTGTTTCTGTGTGTGCTTCCTCTGACTGCCGTGCCAGGAGGAACATAGCCATAGCGACGGGGTCACTGCCGAGGGCATGACTTGCAATTCCAACGATTCTCAGGCAGAATCGATGGTAGACTTCGAGGGATACTCGAGAGCGGAGGACCAGGATCTACTGGAAAGGTTTTCTGCGGTTCTGCGATGAGTTTCCTGACTCGCCGACTCATTTGGCCCTTCCGGTCCAGGCTGACATCCGCCCGGAAGCGGCGGAAGCGGCGGCAGCGCCGGAAGCGGATCTGGTGGATTCCATGGCCTCAGCGGAGCAGCCAGGTGACCTGCAGGCTGATAGCCAGGTGACGCCCACACAGAGCCTGGACACGAGCCCGCAGTACGACTACAAGACAAGTTCTTGTGTGCAGTTATGCACCAAGCAGACCCAAAGCGTCAGCTGTCCTTGGGCCTTGGGCCTTGCAAGGAAGTAGCGGAGCTGCGTGAGCACATCCTCGAGCTGCAGGCGGCCGTTTCCGTCAAAGCTTTGTTCATGGCCTCGTCCGTGAATACTAGAGGGGGCTAGCTATCTCAAAACATCTTGTGCTGCCGTCATCATTTTCGGAAGCTCGACATTTGATCAACACCTGACCGTCCTGACAGGAGGCGGTGGCATCAAAAGATCAAACACTTGCGGCACAGCAGCAGATGCTGGAGGGCAAGAGCAATGACTTGAAGGCGCGCCTGCCGCTGCCGGTGTAGGTGCTTGGGTGCTTGGCTCCAAGCCTGCTTGGAGCAAGTCGGACCGTTGGAGGCTCTTGAGGACCAGATTGCTCTGCTTCAAGCGACCGTCGCACACCTCAAGGTCCTTCGCAGAGTCCTGCAGGCACCACGCAACACCGAAGCCTTGTCAGGCGAGCATTGCTGAGCAGCCCGGCAATCTGCAGGAGCCGTTTCGACCCGGCCCGACATCTCGAGGGTGAGTTCATCTTGTTTGCAGGAGAGGCTGAAGGCGGCAGAGTGCCGGGAAAGCGATCAGCTCTCCGAGACACTCTGCTTCTGTTAATGTTGCGCTCTGTTGCGTGATACTTGCCTTGAGTTGACTGCAACACCATCCCAGGATCCAGAGCTTGCAGCTTCAGCTTTCCACATCCGCGTCAGAAAAGGCGAGGGATATCCATCGGAGAACTGAAATCTGTACTTTTTCGGGTCACTTCGGCCCAGGCTGCCTCACAGCAGCACTGGGAGAAGCAGCTTGTGGAGCTCAAGAGGCAGCAGTCATTTCACACACTTTCACCTTCGCTTCCTCGTTTCTGCACATGCCGCATCCCACCATCTGTCATCCCCTGTGTGCATGTGTATGTAAGTTTATGATCGGCTATGCTCGTGCAGCAAGCAAAAGGTAGTTTCGACAAGCGGACAACCGAGAACCGAATCGAAACGTCAAGAAGTCGACAAAGTTTTCGACTTTCAACTTGCAGAGGCTCCGATCTCTGAGTCCTTGTTGGGAAGGGGTAAGGGGCTTAAGGCTTAAGGGGGGGACTTAAGTGGGGAAGCTTTGTTTTCTTGGCTTGCTACCCGCCCAAGCGAGAACGTGGCTGTTCATTATCTTCGTGTCCTTCGGGCGTGATCTTGACACCAACTACATGTACATTTCATGTACCTCCGGACAGGGTTGGGTTTGGGGTTAACCTAACCCTAACCCCCAAAACATTCGGTTGGGTGGGGTGGGCCTGGGCTTGGAGGGCTGGCCGGGGTAGGTTTGATTGGGCTAGGGCTTTGCTGGGGCTGGGCTCGTGAGGTGCTAGCTCTGCTAAAGACAGGCCTGTGGGTAGGCCCACAGGGCTGGGAAGGGGGCAGGCCTGAGGCAGCAGAAGTTGCGTTCTCGTAGTGTTTCAGCGTGGCAATAGCTTTCAGCAGTTTCTACCTGGCAAGCGGTTTCCACCAAATGGCAAATGTTTACTCAATTTGACTCCATTTCGGGTTCCGCCCAAGCAGCCAGAACGCAGCACAAACACAGGTATTTTGGCTGAGTTCTGGGGCTAGGCGACCTCTTCAAACGTGCTCTCAATGATTTCACATGTTTGGCCCTTTCTACTAAAGTAGCTATAAAACATAAACATTTTCGCTGCTTTTCGGGTCCGTTGAGCTGACAAATTGCAAATTTCAAGATTTGTTGTCCATTTGGGCCCGTTTCAAAGCACCCGCAAGTCGCAGACACACAGGCGTTGCTTGCTTTGTTTTAATTTTCGGCTTATTGCTAACGGGTTGGGGAGCACATTTTTAACCGTGTCGAATGGCAAATTTCAATACAGTCATTATGTCTTGATGTTTGGTATCTTCAAAGCGAGTAAGATGAACGAAGCAATTGGCATGCTCTCACATTTTCGGGTTGCGGAACCCTGTGGCCAAATTCCATTGATATTTGACCACTTCGCTTGCCCGAGAGCACCACCAAGACACAAGATTTTGGCGACGCAAGAACCTTGTGTGCGCCAAGTAATTGACAACTTTTAGTGGCTTTGACATTTGTGGCATCCTCAAGACCTGATAAGATCTAAAATGAGCAAACCCATAGGTATTTTGCCCATTTTTCCGGGTTTGGGGAACCCATATTGGGTGTCTGGGGAACACCCAAATGGCAAAGTTGTCTGAGTTGCAACCCATTTCGGGTTTCACCCAGCCAATAAGTAGCCAAAGCATAGATAACTTTTGGCTGAGTTGTCGGGTCCCAGATGTAGACTTTTACAGACTTTTCACCGGACTTGTTGAGCTTTTGCCTCAATGATTACGACTTTCCACTTTTCGACATTTCGCATTTGGCGGTACTTTCGACTTTTCACAGCATGTCCCATCTTTTCGAGGCTCTTTTCGCATCCGCATACATTGCCAGGGTGGTTGCCGAAAAAGATGCAGAGATGACAGCGCTGCGGACAAGCCAGCTAGGCAGGCAAGAGGAGCACCTGACATGTGTCTGTCCACATGTTTGTTTTGAATTCTGACATCTCGACGGGGTGCTCACTCCTGGGCTGTTGCACGTGTGGGATGGCTTCAGGAGGAAGCGGACCTTGCCGAAGTGACCGTCGCAGACTTGGCAGGAGCTCTAAGCTTCCGCAAGCTTACCTTCGGAGTTGTCGTCCCAAATGAGCAGGTTGGGAAAGCTTAGGGCTCCCTTCCGCAGGAGCGCCTGCACCTGGAGTCACTATTCCGGTGGAAGCCCCCCCGGCAGATGGCAAAAGCAAGGCTATGCTTCTTGCTTCTTGTACGGCACTGTGCTCAGCACGCAGCCACTTTCCGGCAGGCGGACGAAACGGATCTCAAGTGCCTTCGACTGATTGCGTGTACGTTGAGGTACTAGGCCAGCTCTTCTCGCTAGGAAGCTGCTCGAGAGCAGATCGGCACAGCCCAAGGACTGCTGGCGCGGGAGAGCGCGTCCATGGTCAGATCACGGAGACCAGGGTGAGTCGAGTGTTCTGGAGTTGTCATAGAGATTTCGTGCAGAGGTTGATGTCAGAGAGCACAGCATCCCGATCTGACGCAGGAGCCGCGGGTGATGGCCAGCATCGTTCAGGCCCAGGCGGAATGTGCTGAACACCTAGGGCCTGAAGTGGCAAGCTGGTGAGCTAGGGGTTCTTGAGCTTCGTTTAAAGATGTCGGCTTGGAGCCTGGAGATCTCCTGGTGGATTTCTTGCGAGCATGGCGACTTCTGTCGAGTTTTTGAGAGCCGACCAGGGAAGCGCCCCGGTGCCAGCTCCGTCCTTGGCAGTGTCTGGCGGATCGCGGCTTGTGGCCGTGGTGGCTGGCAGCGCCTCGAAGGCGGGGAAGCCCAGGACTCTGCCTGGGAGATCTGCAGACTCCGGCAGGAACGCATCCCGCAGCTCCCGCTGCGCCGGCCGGGCTCGATGCAGTCGGGCCTTGCTGCCGGTACGGGGCCCTTGGCTTCGCCAGAACACACCAATTCTCCGCGGACCGTGTCACCATCGAACCGGGGCCCTTCCCTTTCACCAACGCCAACACCCAGGAGCGGATGCACGAAACCACGTGAGATCGAATATTGGACATTGGTCATTAAAGCTCCGATACTTAGCATCCGATAGAAGCATATGTGCATGTTTCAGGCTGGTCAAAACTGGCCCGCCGCCACATATCCGGGACAGATCGCCTCCATCGCTTGGTCGGGCTCCGGCTTTGCCAAGAAGCTTCGCGTCAAGTATACCAAGTTATTCTCCGAGCAGTGGCCCTGCGGGTTCCGCAGCGACAACAAGTGCCAGCGTGCCTTTGGTCTGGCAGCCTGTGCCAATGGGACTCGGACTCCGATGGCCTCAGGCATCTGAGCTTTGCACAGGGTATCGCAGCGAGGGGCTGTGTCTTGGAAGTCGAAGGGGGCTCTAAAACGGATAGCGTCTGTGTGGCGAATGCACCTGAATGCGGTGTGTGCAGTGACAGGTGGCGGTGACCCAGTCCTTGAACACGGCTCGTCAGTCGCCACCTAAGCAGCCACCTGGACCGGCGGCACTCTCGGCGGCCAAGGCTCCTCCACAGTATGCGCGGCTTGTCACACCACTACGACAGCTCCCACAAACCCCTCGGGCCACGCCGTTCTCGTTCCAGTGGCAGCCGTCTCAATCACAGCTTCAGAACGTGGCGTCTGTGACTTCTTCAACCATCTCAAGCCCGGCGCTTCTAACCCCGCGTCGCGTGGCAGTGTCACCGGCACCACACCGGCCAGCAATCCAGGAGCAAACTCAGCGATCTCCCCCAGGACCGCTTTCATACCGGCCGGCTCCTGCGCAGCAGCCAGCACCCACAGAACGACCCAAAGAGGGGAAAGGAAGGGACGTGGCATGCCCAAGCGGCCCAAGCGATGGGCATCTTGGCTTCGGCCTTCCGGTCTGTGGCGCATGTGAGTCTGTAAAGATCGTGCCTGGGCTGCTGAGGCAAGGGGAAGCCGGCCCGCAGCCGACCCCGACATTCTCTGCAGCCGGCCAGAACTTACGTAGGCAGCATGTGTCCTTCGCCAACCCACGCCGAGAACGCGACACCAAGGGGCGCGGACTCGCTGTGGAGGCTCCAAACTCGCACCTTGGCAAACAGTCTAAACCCCGTGCGTCAGCCATCTTTTGCAACTCAAGGCTTCCAGCGACGAGTGGTGAAATTTCAGGAGACCAGTCTGAGGTGCCATGAGTTTGTGGCTTGCAGAGTTACGCTCGAAGCGCATTTCTAGCTGCATGCTGCCTGTAGAAGGTGCCTACCTCACAGGCTCTAGCCTGGGAGAGAGTGACAGTTCAGAGACGGGTGCCGGGCCTTACCAAGCTGCTGGTGGGGTACCGCTGCAGCGCTTTCACACAGCTTACATGCCTGGCTGAGGCTCATGCAGTCTGATCCTTGCGCCAAAGCCTGTGCAGGAAACGGATATGAGATGGGAGTGCACACTGCGGGCATTTGTTAAATATTTCCTTGCACTGCGAGAACCTATGCTGCGAAAAGGATTCAGGAGACAGTAGATGCTCTAATGATCTGCAATGACGCATGCCTCTGAAGTTATAGCTTTCTCCCCCTGTGCACTTCGCAGCAACTTGCGGAGCACCAGTGAGCCTGAGCGTGGGCATCTTTGCAAGGCATGAAAATTTGGAACAAAGATTTCCAAGCTATTTGTGCTCTTGCTCTCTCACCCCCCCTCCCCGGTTCCACAGCACAGTCTTGAGCTCAGTGGCCCAGTTTTGTCGCCCTGCTCTGAATGTCTCAGGGTCCACCGAGTCCAGCTTATTGTAAGGGTTTATAAGCTAGAAGGTTCCGACAGGGAGCTCGATCTTAATGCACCACTGATGGTTTAGCATGCTGATGGAAAAATGATTGCTATTTGGGCTGCCATGGCAGTGTCCTACACGCGGGGTACTCGTAGCCTCTAACGCCTGATTCTAGCTCTCAAGGCCTGCTAATCGACGGGCTGCCGTTGGAAGAGGGCTGGGGGCCTGAGCATTTTGATCATTTTGTTTGAGCAGGCGGGAGTGAAGGGCAGTCCGGTGCTTTGCAGAGTCCTAGAAGGCCAAGAAGTGGTAGTCTTGCAAAAGGCGTTCATTGGTCATTCGCGGCTCATTGCAGACCAAGGCCTGTGCCGACTGATCTGGTTCGGTGCGTCGGGATCTCAGTAGGGCATTTGAGTTTGTTCTGTCGTGCATGGCTCCGGCCAGGGCAGGATTCGGCCTTCAAATGGGATGGGGCAGAAGTGATGTTGAGCAAAAACGATGCACAGAGGGCTTTTGTCGCTCTGCGCGGGGGAATAAGTCATGTTGAGCAAAAACGATGCATAGCTGGCTTTTGCGACAGAGAGTCGGCTATAAAGCTTGCATATAAGCAGCACACAAGTGCAGAAGGCTCTGGGGCTGCATCAGCGAGGCCGTCATCATGGCAGCTGCGCCGCGACCTAAGTATCCTGCCTTTTGCCGCAAAGCAATCTGTACTGCGACAGTTGATTGAAACGAGGTGCTCGAGTGCTGATCCCTTCAGCAGTCCTACCCGGAGTGCATGCACCATAAGAAGCAGCTCACGTGTCACGGAATCCATGTCTCTCAAGCATTGATGCCGCGGGAAGTTGACTTGAGTCGTAGGATGTACATGGACAGCGATGCTGCCTACCGCGCAAGCCTGCTTCGGGCCCAGCTCGCCAGATGGTGGAAGCTGGCACATCAGCATCAGAAGTGTTGAGCGCCATATAGGCGGCGCTCCTGGATAGCCCGGCGACGCTTCGATGGAGGCCACTTCTCGGAGCCGATCATGTTGGCGACTCAGCAGAGGTGAGCACCCAAGCATTGCAGAGGCGCTTGCGCTTGCGTCAGGCTGTTGAGGCTCTTCTGTCAGTGGGCAATGCGCTTTTGGACAGTCTCGCAGTCAGGACCCACGCCGCGCGCGAGCGCGCGCGCTTATCGAGCGCCCGAGCAGCCCGAGTCGAGCTTGGCCAGGAAAGCAGCGGCAGAACTTCCAAAAGGGCTGGGGCCAAGCCGCCTGCTTGCTGGCAAACGAGGTCGATGCCCATGAGGGAAGGACTGGTCGGACATAATTGTGGTTACCACTTCCAGCGGCTCTGTAGGGTACTCGCATACATCTGCATCGCTCATCTGCTTGCGGAAAGTGCCTTTGTCCAAGGGGGACGGGTTTGTATCTGAATCTGGCCTCGTGTACTCGTTCATGAATTCAGCGGAGTCCCGAGGAATAGTAGCTTCGGCCAGAACATGGTATTGCATCTTAATGACAAGAGCACTAAAGCATGAAAGGGGAAATTTGTCGGAGCCACTTTTCACGCTTTCGGGTCCTTGTCGAAAGTGCCATAAGGCAATTGATTCTGCCAGCATTTACGAGGGTGGCCCGTCCGAGTGCTTGAACGCACTACTTGATGATTGTCACTGGATCACTCGTGTGCAGGATGCAGAAGCTTGTGGGCAACGTTGCAGACCTCGCCGAGCGTGTCCGCCTGGGCCATCTGCCTGGAGGAAATCGTACAACCACGGCCGCGAGGAAGGAGCTTGGCGGCTCGGCCATGGATCCAGCAAGGTGTGTCCTGCATTGCATAGCTGAGAGGAGCATCTCATGGCTTTTCGTGGCTTGTGGCCGCTTTCAAAACGAAGACTCTTTTCTTGGGAACGCCACCGCCGCCTGATGCGGCGTTCTTCTGAGGCCGACTGCTCTCGTTTCTCCATGGCGAGGGCCCGAAGCCAAGCCTTCGCGCGGAAGCTCCACGGCTGCGGGCCGCGCTTGCAGCCGCGTTCTGCCACTGGATGTCTTCAGATTGTTTTTCAGATATCGTCTCCTCCCTCTGCTTCTCCCCCCGCTTTTTTGGGTATGCTGGTAACATTTCCTGCCTGATTCGGAGACTGGCTGATGGGCAGCGAAGTCCCAGGCGAGCAGCTGCTGATCGGGCGGCGATTCATGGATCAGCTGCGTGCTCCTGCGCGTGCGAGGGGCCGTGCTGCTTCCATCATGGCTGGGCCTCGCGGGAAGACCAGCGAGGAGGAGGAGGCCACGGCCACGAACAAAATCCTGAGCCGGAGCCGAGTATTTGTGCGTTCAGGCACTTCAAGAGGGTCATCCTGCGGATGGAGCAGGCTTCAACATGATTCTGGATGACGACGACTTCGATCTTGAAGAAGAGTTTGACGACTTCGAGGATGACGAGGCCGTGGGGGCCTAGGGCATAGAGCCAGTATTCCAGCACCCTTGCGCCTCTGCGGTGCAGATGTGTCAAGGCGGGATGAAGTTGTCAGTGCGGAGCGGCCAATGGCCGGCACTAGATCATTAGTCACGACTTAGTCACAGTCATGGTAATGGTAAGAACAGCGAGAGAACCGGCTGAACCGACGAGTGCAGCACGGAAAGTTACGAGTGCCGCGCCGATCCTCGGATGCCGGGGTCGGAAGGATGGGAACAGTGTGGAACTGCGGTCGTGGGAAGAAGCTGGCCAGGATGCAGAGGCCAAGCTTGCGAAGTCCAACGCTCAAAGCCGGCAAATCCTCGAGCTGCAACTCTTTGCAATCCTCTCTCTTTTGTTTACCAACGTTTGACCCACAGCTTCTCTTCATGTGGGTTCAGAGCACCGTGCCAGCACATCCACCATTTGCGCACAAGCAGGAAGAGCCTGAGGATGACGAGGACGATGCCGAGGATGACGAGGATGACGAGCAGGATGGGGAAGACGGTGATCTCGAGGAGGTGGATCCAGAAAGAGTCTTGGATGCATCCAACATGTTTCCACATTGCTCGGAGATACGCGAAGTTGTTTGCATTCATGCCGGCGCATATTCGACACTCCCAAAAATGCTGAGGCGACCAGCTGATCTTAAACGAGGAGGATGCATCAAGTCGCCTTCCATGGAAGAAGGCCGGCCTGTCGGAGCTGCACGTGTGCAGCTAGCTCCAAAGCTTGGCGGTGCAAGGCGCGGAATGAGATGCTGATGGCGGTGAATTCTCTGCCCGTTCCATGCTGTATTACTTTGTGCTTGTCGTACGTTGTTTATGAGGCTCGCTTGGTTTTTGTTGCATGTTCCAATGGTCTGGCAACGTGCGAGGTTACGGGCAGAAAATACCATCACAGAATCCTTGTGAGCAAAATTAAGACTTCACAGAAGGCGCGGCTGCCCGATCACTCTGCAACCACATGGCAACTTAAAGGGCAAGAGTACGTGCCGTGTACTCGCCATGCCCAAGCAGGACTCGCCTGGCAGTGTTACAATGGACCAGCATCTTGTCTAAAGGTTGTCGTGCAGTGTGTGAGCGAGCGAGAGGGAGCGAGAGAGAGGAGAGAGAGCGAGAGAGAGCCTCGTATCCCCCGAAGCAAAGCAAAGCAAAGCAAAGAGAGCCTCGTATCAGTCTGTGCCCAAAGGCCGTGCAAGCGCAAGCAAGCAAGAGAGCCCCGTATCAGTGTGTCTGTTTGCAGATCGGGGACACCGGGGCTAGTTCAAGGGTTGGACCTGGTCCTTCTTGTGCCGTCACTCTTCAAACGTCTCACACCGACCACAGGGCACCGGACGGAGGCGTAGCGCGAGTGCGCAGGGGTAGTGGGGGGAACCCCACACCCCAAACGCCGTGCAAGCAAGCAAGCAAGAGAGCGAGGGAGAGAGCAAGCAAGAGAGAGAACGTCCATTGGGGGGACAGCGATCGCTACTCCCTCTGGCTGTGTTGAAGAAATAGATATTGCGAAATTGGCAGCAGTAGAAAACGTTCTTGGCAGATTTGTGGTGGAGCTGGCTTTCGAAGGGACTACGGACCGGTGCTCGCCCGCGTACGAGGGGTAGGTTAGCTAGGTTTGGCTGTGTGGAAGAGAAAGACTTCCACATGCGAGGAGTCTGCAAACATGGATCCTGGGAGCACTGACAAAGGGGCGACTGCACCTAGTTCCTAGTGTTGGTACGTCGATCCTATGCTTAATTGAGAATTTGAAGGCAGTCCGTGCATCAGGTCAGACTTTTCAGTGTCCTCCACTCCAATACGGGGTGGGGTGCGCACTACGGGGGCGGGGGGGGGGGGAGATGGGCAGGGAAGCCCTCCTCTTCACCTTCAGAAAGAAAGATGGTGACTTCCCTTTACTGCGAGGCTGCCCAACTTGATAACACAGCTGTGCGGTCGGCCGCTACAGTTCGTGGCCAAGGACCTTGCAATTGAAGCTTAATTCTCAAGTCCTCCGTTCCAAACGGTGCTGTGGTCGAGGAGGGCAAGAAGTCCGAGTTTGCAGCCGTGGGGGGCACAGCCTCAACGCAATCTTTTCCAGACTGCAGTGGCAGTTGGCCATCATGAGGTATGCTTCCCTCCGGAATCCATCAAAGAGTTTGGGCCTCACTGAGTATGGCTAGCTCGGGCTTCGGAGTTGGAATCAATACTGTACAGCTGCATTCTTCCGGCAGTGTTCGCCTGCAAGACTTGACAGTCGCAGAAATCAAGAGAAGTGCCCAAATTGCACATGTAGATTTTGCTTGTTCTTTGCCCCAGGGAGCTTTCGGTCAACTCAGCACGGGAAGAAGTTCAGCTGGCTCTGAAGTTTAGGTTATCGGAGGTTCTGTTGTTGGTGATGCGCAGAAGCTGACTGTGGCCTAACATGATGCCGAGCTCAGGCTTCGCCTGCCACTGGGCCCGGCACCGGCCCAGCCACCTGTCCTGGCTGGGGCCAGCGCCTCCGTGAGCCTTGCCCATGCGCAGTGGCCTCGTTGTGTCGTTACACTTGGATGTCTTCGAGTCCTGTACTTCAGAACAAAATGGCCGGATGGGTTGTTGCAGCGTGCACTTCTTATTGACATTAAAGGTCACTCATGAACAAAGCTTGACTTCAGGTTCAGTCTGGGTGCACTCCTCGTCGACTTTGCAGGAGAGGTCATCGTTCTGCCCTAAAAGACCACGCATCAGATTTCGAGACCCACCGGGGTTGAATCACCAAGGCTCGGCCGAGCTCGCCGTACCAAATCACCTTCTTCCTCCCAGAAAAGAACACCCGAAACGAGGAGGACTGTGTGTGAAAGTGTTCGGATTCTCAAGTTACTGGAAAAACTCATGAAGGAGAAGCAAAAACAAGTGAAAGGCTTGCTCGAAGCTCGCAATCCGCTTGGCCTTGGTCCCAGGAGCTTCCGAAAGGAGTCCGTGTACGGCATTGAAGTAGGAGATATCTGAGCTCCGGCGAGTCTCAGGCTTTCCCTGTCATATGAACGCCGGTGATGACTTCTTCTGCAAACATCCTCAGTGTCTATCGCGTTTGCCACAAGTGTTGCGCTTTGCTTGCTCATGAAATCAGCTCGCCAAGAAGGACGGCCGTGGGTACTCGTAGGAATTAGAATAATACAGATGTAGTTCTGAGCAAAAGTCATGACTTTCTAAGAAGCTTTATGTCTCGAGGCACGGCTTCCAGCCTGCAGCTGCTGAACTCCAGGCGGGAAGTGCAAAGGAAACAGATCGCCGTTCCCGGAGCTTCTCCGAGGACAGCTGTGCGCGCGACAGGCCCGACTTCTAGCCTGCACCATGCCGGCAACAAAACAGCTCCAGCTTTCAAGAGCACTTCTGTTCTTGCATGTTGTATGCATGGCTGCGGCAGGTGAAGAGGTCAAGCAATATACAGGGTTTTCTGATTTCTAGGGAACGTGAAGAATCTGCCATAGCGACACCCTCTTGAATTGTCCTCGGAGGCCGCATCCCGGCACTATCAATGTCCAGGGATAAACGCTTAATCCTGGAAGGGCTCGCTTCGGATTCTGGATGCCTTCTGAGGCTTTGCCAAGCCCAAAGGCATGAATGCCCGCGAGTGCCCAACAGCCCGCAACCTAAACCCCTGAACCCTAAAAAGCCCCAAAGCCCCCAAACTCTAAGCTTTAAGCACTATTGGCCCTAAGCCCGGTCAGAGCTAGAGCTTGCGCTGATAGGATACGCTCTGCTACCAGTAGCACACTAAACCCTCAGACGTAAGGATTTAGGGCGAGAGGGAGAACGAGTTTACAGGGGAGTCTAGGGCTTGGGCCTGAAGATTTCAGTGCTAATCACAGACCTTAGGTAAACGAGGCTTGAAAACACCACTCTGCTTTTGGTCATGGTGTCTTGAAGGCTTTGCTGTTGACATCTGTCAAGCTGTCAGATCAAGATCAGAGCCAGAGCTTGCGCTGATACGATCTTGTACTTTGCAACTGCTACTGCACCGAACTCACCGAATCCCCAAAAATCCCTAAACGCCCCGGCCATGAAGTGCGCGTTGGATGACCCAACAGTTGCACAGCTGGTCAATAAAGGAGTCAAGACGACCTTTACCCAGGAACATCAGCTCGCGGTGTACTTCGTTCCGGGTGTGCTCGATGAAGCGGGTTACTGTTGGAACAAAACGCAAAAACTTCAGCTTCCGTGTTCAAGAGCAGATGTGGGTCATAAGCCAAACCAAGCAGCGGATGGTTCCGGTTGCAACCTGGCGGGACCTCAAGCGATGGAACGTGGCGACTGGCAGTGTGAAGGCACCAGTACAAGTGCTGCCGGTCAGGCTTCAAGAGACAAGAAACAAAGATGCCGCTGCTAAAGTCGTTGCTCTGTACATATTCACATTCCAAGGACAGCTCAAAGACCTGTCTGGATGCTACGAATACTTCGGCGAGGACGCAACAGCCCCTGCTTCAATCGCTGGCAGAAGCTTCAGCACTTCGTGATGAAGTCCGGCGAGGGACTCTGGGTCATCTGAGACAAAGACGCCAAGGACTTGCGCACAAGCAACAATCTTGCGCATTTTGCAGGCCCAGACAGGACCGTGGAGAAGGCCGTTTGCCAGGTGGACAAGTGGCGGGAGCCTGCTGCACCTGCATCCTCGTCCACGCCGAGTGTTTCCACGCGGCCGCCTTCTTCAGCCTCCGCGTCGCCTGCTGCGCCCCCCGACATTCCACCCAAGCGGCGGGTTCGCGTTGTTCGTGCGGACTTCACCGAGGTGCATAGTCGCAGACCCCGCCCTCTCCTGACAAGACAGCGCGAGGACTGCGACCTTAAAGTGATCTACAAGGTCTTCAGGAGACAGGTCTACAGGCTTTCTGGTGCCGCTTGGGCTCTTCATGGCCCGAAAAGGGGGACCACTTGCTAGGCATGGGAGCTTCGGAGACAGGCGGCCGCCAAATCAGAGCGCAGGCGACTTTTATGGACGGATGGAGCGATTCCGTCGTCGTTCACGTTGCCGGTGCATACTTATACTGTACCACCGCTGTGTCTCTCTGCTTTAGGTCATGGTGTCTTGAAGGCTAAGCTGTTGACATCTGTCAAGCTTCAGGTGTCTTGCTTTATACTTTCAGTTTCCGGGAATAACTGAAAGACCTTTCTGGATGTTACGAATTCTTTGGCCAGTGCCACAACAGCCCTTGCTTCAGGGCGGAAGTTTCCGCAGCTCTTCTTGTGAAGTCCGGCGCTAGACTATGTGATACAAGGCAAACCTCACGGATGTGGGCTAAGCCCTTGTCATTGTGACTGCCCGACGGAGCTTGGAGAAGGCATCTGTGTGGACGAATGGGTAGCTTTCATCCTCCTCCACACCGCCTCCTCGACGCCTGCGCCTACGCCTGCCGAAGCCACTCCCGCCACTCCAAAGCCGAAGCGCAAGGTTGTCATTGGACATGCGATCGCCTCCGTGACATCAGTTATACACTCTTCAAAAGAACGGCGTATGTCAGGATCAAAGATCGCATCAACTGCAGCTCCAACCAGGAAAGCATAGCAACGCACTGTGTGACGTTGCGTTTTTCTCATTGTGCAAGTTGACGAGCCTTGTCCGTGAACAACGGTTTCACAGCCTGTAGAAGGAGGGTCACATAGCATTCGCAGGGTCAGGCACCTGCCGATCTCACAGGATGGCGTGGGCAGGACAAATTTGCAAGTGCACGCAGCGCCGGAAGGGCCATCGGCTGTGCACAGCGACATGTTACCAGCTGCAAGGTGTGACCATTTTCAATGCAGCAGCGAGCTCAGTGTCCGGATACAGCAGATCGGTGGCCTTCACTTCCGGTCTGAGGTTGAGATCCTATATGCCATCGCTGCCGTTTGCCACGAGCTTAGCAAGTGAGCACGGCTCAGCTTACGCTGCAGCGCACGTGGATGCTGTGGCCTGCGCAGGCCCAGACCGAACCATAATGTCCGTCCGCTTGGGCCCGGGGCCTGCAGGCTAGATAGTGCACAAGCGCAAAAGTGCTCTGCATTTCGGTTCCACAACGAACAGGAGAGTCTCCTGGAGCCCCGGAACACATCACTGCTGTGAAGGCAGCTTGGGGTGTGGTGAACACCGTGGTGCGCGAACGTTATGTGAGATGCGGTGAGGTCTGGGGCTGGGAGGTAAGCCTCCTTGGAGACGATCGCGGCGACGGTTCCGGTGTGCCTGCGGAAGCGGCGATTGAGGCAGAAGAATGCTGTCGAGAAGTCACTAGAAGTGGCTCGTGGGGCGACTCCGTGATGTCGGCAAGCTTTGACATGCGAGGCCATGTCTGCGGTGCGGAAAAGCATCAAGGATGCCATGAGAGTCAACGGGCGGGAGCCTCTCCGCCAGAAGCCGGAAGAGGACATCATGTCCAGCGGAGCTCTGAACTCCAGGTCGGAAGAGACGCCGGGCCCAGCTTCATCCTTGTCGGGTTGCGGCCGAACGGGATATCAGAGCACGGCCCCGACTCCGCATAGCCCCAAGGCAGGAGACGTCACGTCACGCAAGCTCCAGAGAGAGAGGCCTGGCCTATACTGTTGCTGCAGTGCCTTCATCGAAATAGCCAGAACTCTCGCTTTTCACGGCAGGTTTGAAGCCGAGATGCCCTCAAAGGTCTTGGATGGGCTGCTCAGTCTGGTGGTGGAGGTGCCAAGCCGTTACAAATCCAATGGCTGCTGTCTCGATCCGAAGGCCTCCGAGCGCCTCGCCAGCACCATTGATCCAAAGATGCGAATGTCGGTCTCGCTCTTGGCCCATGTCCGGACTGTTGCACAGCGATGCACAGCGCACAAGCTCTCCTCGAGCTTCCAGGAGTCGTACGCGGGATCCTCAAATTGCTTGTGCTGCCTACAGAATGAGGACAGTTGTGCCAACTCTGGCAGGCTCGAGGACGGAAGCGTCGAGAGAAGAAGGCGATTCAACTTACCGTTTTGTGTGAGTGACAAACGAAGCACCAGCCCCCTACTTCCCAATGGCCCGTCTGCGGCCCCCCAACCCCGACTACTCGCCAGTGTGGCCCCGTCTAACAGCCGCGAGCTTGGGCTGCCAGATGTGATGCTCGTGCTTCTCACCTAAACCCTAGAAAATCCTTTAGGGGGAGGGTGTTTAGGGGGTTTAGTTGCGGGGGCTTGGGGCGCACCCTAAACACTAAACCCTAAACCAGCACAGGTAGCAAAACTTCCATATGGTGTTGCCGAATTTGTTGACGCTTGTCTTGTATGGTTGCATGCCCGCAAGTGTATCAGCAGGCGACGTGGGCAGAGGTCCTTTTGGCTGGGGAGGCAGGTAGCAGTATTGGCCAGTGAATGCAGTGCCGGCTGGCAAACGACATATCATCCGCAGGAGACTGGTTTCGTTGACTTCTTGCGGCCGTTGGCTTGGCACTCGGAAAAGTGCTGCTTGCGCGTTTTATGGCGTGCTTGTCGTGAGGAGTTGAGCACGGACCCTGATGTGGTGTCGAAGCGCGAGAGTCGGAGGATTAGGCCTTTGTGCGACGGGAGTCCCACGGCAGTGGCGAATGATGTCTGTGTACGATGCTGAGAAGGATCGGCCAAAAATCGCCAAAATTCCGTTGCCCTGTTTGCCAAGAGGCCAGCCTCACTGCAGATTATATGATTTGTGTGCAGTCATCCAGCACATGTGCCTGCATGCGCCTGTGCTCTCGTCACTCGTCATGTTGCCTTGAGTGTGCAGCCATGGTCCAGTTAGTTTTTCCCCAACATTCTCCAAGGATGCTGTAAATGGTGCACTTCTGGCATGCTATAAAATGCCGTTTGTCCTTTGCCAACTGCATGAGATGCGCCACGGCTGTCTCGTCTTCTGTTGCTGCTGTTGTTACTTCTTAGGGGCCCGTGAGATTGAGAGAGCAGCGCTGTGGACTTGAGATTGAGAACTAGTTTCTGATTTGTATCAGTCCCAAGTCCGGGGAGAAACAGGTTCTGCTGGACGAAACTGGCGGCGTCATTTCTGTAGTTGACACGCTTTGTCAACTGAGCTGGAGCATCGTCACGGAGCGACAGTAGCTCAGCAGCAGTCGCCACGGCACGGCCTGTTGCGGTCAGGTTGTGCACCTCGGGCGCCGCGGAGCTTTGGTGAACAGGTAAGCTTCTCGCGTGGATTTAGGCGCCGTCCTCTTTAGCTACTGGTATTCCATCGCCTTGTATGTGTTTTTGCTGACGACACTGCTCCGTGTTTCTGCCTATCGAGGTGTCCCCAGTCGTCAGTCCGATACACCATTTTTGGTTTGGGCCTCCCTGTTTAAACTACATGATCCCTTCTGTAGGGAAAAGGGTACCCTGACTATGAAGGGGTTGTTGCCTGTGGATGGCACGGCGACAGCAGGGTGGGATCGTTCTCCGCGCGGCTAGTATCGGCCAGTATTGCTTTCGCTGCAGCGTTGGACCGTCACGAAGGCTGTGCATGTCGTCCATCACGGCACGGTGGCTGCATGACGACTGAGATCCCTCAGCTACTCGCTGGGTATGCCTCAGTGCAGATGTGCCGCACAGGCTGTCCAGATATGTGAAGCTACGCGTCCGGTTTCGTTCTAAGCTGTGATGTCTAAGATGGCCACCATGGCATCATGGCTTGGTGTTTTTGTCGCATGCTACTTGTTTCTGGGGCCAAAGGCCCAAGCTCGGACATGTCTGGGTGTGGTCTGGGTCGTGGTGCGCTTCGTCTGTGCTCATGGACAACTGATTCTATGAGGGATTGCAGGCCTGGCTCTCACATCGCGCTCAGATGAGCTCAGTCATGATTTGGATGCAGCAACTTTCGCTAAACGGGCCTCACGTCAGAATTCTTATATTTTGGAGGTGCTGCTGAGGCAACGCTGCAAGCAGGGGCAGTACTCTCCTGCTCAATGTTAACCATGCAGAAGCTGCGTGTAGACCTCGAAGTCGAACTTCCATAGCCCGTTGCATTGATTGTATGGTCCCCCATGGCTGACAACGATGCTGCATCGCTTCGCCGCCTTCGCAAGCCTTTGCGGGACGCAGGCGTCCATTGTGCCATCTCTTTTCTGCTCCCTCTGGAGACTGGCGCAGCTGTGCACATGCAGAGGCTGTGGTCGGCCCGTCGAGCGGTTGTGGCTCGCACCGGCGCTGCACGAGCCTGGAGCCAGGTGAATGGCTGGCGCCAGGAGAGTGGCTCACGAGCCCAAATGCACCTCGGCCTGGCGAGGGCCTTTAACGGAGGGCGCAGAGAGAAGCTAACTCATGATAACCGGTGACTCACAGAGCTCTCCGTAGTCAGCTGACTCAGGATCGGTACATTGCAGTCTTGCAAGCAGACTTTCTCGAAGTCCTCGAGACAGAAACTCATCAAAGTCAGTGCAATCAGTGCAATCTCCGTACACTCTGTCACTTTGCATCTTTGCGAGGCGAGCTTCAGAACCCGGTGGGCAACTCCAGCTGAAGGCAGAAGAATTCAATCGACCGATGCTCAACAGCAGCTTGGAGTAGGATCGCAACGTCGCTCCTCCTGCAGCCGGCCAAGGGTGTCTTGACAGCTGCACATGTGGCGGATGGCAGCTTGCTTCTGGAAGCTGGCACTGATGGGGGTGGGCCGTGGATTCAGCATCTTCCACATCAAAGGACTGGGATTGCAGCTTTCTCTTGGGTGCAGGTGCGCTTCTTCATGAAAGCACACTCGGATCAGATCCTTGATCCAGCAGTGATCTTGAGTCTTCAGACTTACAGGAGCGTCAACATGCGCTTCACGATCACTGCCACGCGTGGTGGCGGTGATGCAGGTATGCCTCAGGGCGTACAGCTGTCAGAGTTTCTGCTCTGGCGTGCAGGCACTCAAAGCTGTTTCGGTGATTCTGCTAGCAATAGATGCCCAAAAACTAGCACATCAGGTAAGCCAGTCCAGCCCGCTGCATCCAACGTGAGCTGCACTGCCGGTGTGGGCCCCTCCTACCAAGGAGTAGTGAAGTGTAAGGCAAAAGCAAGCTGTATTGTACAACATCGTGGTAGTCTCGAAGACCGAAGACTTGTTGCAGGACCTCGGAATGCAGTGGATGGAAACTTGAGAACCAAGTGGTGGGTGTCATCGGAGCCCAATGTCACCCTGGTCCGTGACTTAGCATCTCAGACTCGGATGTGCTTATCGTGATATTCCGAGCATGGGACGCTTGCCTATAGAATTGAGTCGAGACACTACAGAGACTTGCGAGGCGATGTTTTTTCCGCACCTCCCTCGCGATGGACCCTTCCTCTTTGGCTTTACGACCGGCGATGACATGCCCTCACGAGATCCTGCGAGCCGGTCGCAACGAGCAGCAAGGCACCGGCTCTACGCCCTTCTGCCTCAGGTCCAGTGGCTCCTGGAAGCCTCGCTGGACGGACAGTCGTGGCTGGAGCTACACCGCCAAGACAGGGCTCGCCATTGTTCTTCTGCCTTCAAGTTGATGTGCAGATTGTTACCAGTAACTGTTTGTAATGCTAGTGCCCCAGGACACAAACTTTGCCACGCCGACGTCGCGGTTTTCAATGACGCAGCTCTTCGATGTTACGACGAAGTTTGCAGAGCTGCTGGGCCGAGCCGATGAGAGAAGGCAGTGGCCTCAGGAAACGTACGGTTTTTTTGGCAGAAGAGAAGTCTTTCCCACCACGGGCCAGGACCTCGCCTTCCAACGCTCTGCCGGTGGCCATGGTGTTGACGGACCTGGGTGCTCTTACACTCAAACAACGCCGGGCACTGAAACGCATAGAGATGTTACCAGTGCAGGAATGGGTGCAGGCACCAGGGCACGGTGCCACGATAGAATCTGATTGCGACCTGGCTGTTCGAGGCAGTTCATTCCTCAGCCGCGACCCTGTTTCCAATGACTCTCCCGGGATGGCTATCTGTTGAATGGGGTGGAGACGGCAGAGAGGAAAAGCCTCTCAACCGCTGTCATCACATCGCATCTGCCAGCTGCAGGCTGTACTACACAGTGAGCTATCGTGAAGTGCAGCAGGTAGCAAAACTGGGACACTAGGTATGCTTGGCTGCAGCTATGCCATGCTCGGTTCAAGAAGAACCACATGGAAGCGCAGCGTCCCGTGGGGCCGCCAGTGGAACCGCGGAGAAAGCCGAGTTGAAACCCGTTCTGTTCTTGAGCACACTGACGTCACTGAAGATCATTGAAGCATGGTTGTGGCTGTGTTGCTCTGTAGAAGTTTCAGGTGTTCGTGCGCGCGAAGGCCAGGCTTCAGACTGTGAACCCTGCTAGACATTGGTCTTGATCCGGGTCGTAATGTGACAGAACAGGCTTGCCGCAAGCATCTAAAGCAGACCGGTCACCTGTCTTGTACGCCTGGCCGCGCTCCCAGAGTCGCAAATGGCCCACGACAGCTCCAGTGGGGCGCCCGAGTTCCTGCGGTGAAACTCAGGACAGACCTGGAGGAGTCTGATCCAGGACAGGCCGCTTCAGGCAGCTCCTGTCTGTCGGTCGAGACTTCTGCGTGTCTATCATGTCTATAGACATGTGCCAAACTCGCGGTGGGTGCCCCCTGTGCGGCCGGGAGACTGAGAGCTGGTCGCGAGAGCACCGAGAGAGAACTTCGATGCGAAGCACGTTCCCAGATGTGGACACCTTTGCGTTGTGAAGACTTCCCATAATCTCAGCCGAGTCCTGGAACACCATACACATGGCTTCCCCGAACAAGTGTGATATATGCAGCGGTCATCGCTCGCACTCATTAGATGGGTAAGACATGGAAAGACTGGTTCGATTTTTAATCAGAGAGAGACGGCCAACCTGGTCGAACGAACAGAGATATGAGCACGTGCTCGTATTGACCTCAGTGCAGACCCTAAGGAGACGGAATTAATGAAGCGGGATTTTGTGCCGAGCGACCATGGCGGGTGCAAGCCCCTTCCCTCGCAGGAGAAGTGCATGCTTGAGAAGCTCATCCCGCACGAATGACGTGCCGGCTTCTTGAGCTGAGAACCCGCTGTTTCGGTGGGAGCTTTTTTCCCTTTGAAAGGGAGTTGTCAGTTGCACCCTCACTGCGCTTATGGCAGCCCGATTTGGTGAAGAAGAGGGCCCTGCGATCTGCTGACGTTCCGTGGTCGCTGGTGCCAGCATCTCACTGCAAACGTGTCTGGCCCAAAATGCGGGATGGCGAGCTTAGGGCTCACGTTGCAAGCCCCAGCAAGATCAACCCCCGAACGTCGTCACGCAAATCTGCACAACTTTGTATGTGTGGTTTGGAGTGGCAAGGACTAGTGCATACGCGCTTCTTTGGTCTGCATAATCATGTGTTCTGTGGGAATAGGGTTCTGGAATGTTCTGGATGATCAAGGAACTTATTCCTGTGAAGCCCGACCTGTGAATTTATTTCAACTCGTCGTTTTGCAGTCTGAAGTCCCTGCTACGATGGGCTTCAGAAAACAACAAGAGATTACGCAGGACAGCACGACTGGTAATAAGTGGAATGTGCATATTCAATTCGGGTCGTAAACCGTCTTAGCGAGCCCTCGGTCCAAGCTTTCATGCCAATCGCAAAGCTGGAAAGTTGCGCTGATGTTGGCTTCAGAGGACGGCGAAGAGATTACAATCGTGCTGACAAGCCTCTAGTCGACCAGTGCAGCTGTAACAATGAGCCGCTAGTTGCGTCAAGTGTCAGGCTATGCAGGTTCCACCCTGGGCGAGGGAGGCTGCCCGGCTTCCTTCTGCCCGATGGAGGGGTGCCCCTGTTTGCACAACTTGCAAGCGGCTTGGAGCTTTTTGTAGTCGTTCGAAGCTCATGCTGCGAGCCTCGGTCTGCCCTAGCCCTGGCCGTAGAAGGCTTGCAGGTATTTTTTGTGATGTTTGCCTTTATGCTCAATGCCCTCGATCTGTAGCTCGTAGTTTCACGCAAAGGTCAAAACAGCACTGCGGACACCTTTTTCGTTCTTATCCGGGCATTCGGTGACGAAGATTGGTGCAAGAATGAAATGTATGTCTCTGCAACAGTGTCTTACATCATTCGCATACCAAGCCCAACAGTGGTGACTCTTCTTTAACGTGCTAGTCGTGCTATGTAGAAGCCATCGCCCCTTGCATTGCGGCGTCGCCTAAGGTCATCTCGGCTGCATACCGGCATGACACGACTCCCCTGCGCTTGCCAGCCCCAGAGCCACTTCTCTCTTCCCTTGCTGCCTGACGTTACCTGACTGGGCAACAGCCGAGGTGACGCAGGCATTGATCGATTTCTGCGACACTGGCAAAGCAGACTGGGCTTCTCACAGTTGGACTCACTAGCATTGCATCCGTGCACACCGCAAAACCGTCAAAAGTCTTTATTCGCCGAGGCATTGTAAGTATATTTTGATGCACGAGACAGGCTGACAGAATTAGTGGAATTAGCTGCCCATGCGCGCGTTGACCCGCAACGAGCCGCTGGAACGCCACAATCTGCCGTGCACTCAGCAGACCTTGATTGAACGATTCCAGACCATCGCTGAAAGCATCTTGCAGCAAGGCCAGACAGCGCTCCCGGTGTTGTAGTGGACGGAGCTGGGTCGACTGAAGCCAATGGCATCTATGTTAGAACTGGCTTCAAGGCGCCTCGCCGCACTGCGAAGCGGGCAGAGACGAGTCCTCTCTTGGGTCGTGCCCACTGAGGTAGCCAACACCGAGGTTTTCCAGAAGCGCGGAACCTGCTTGGTGATGCTGAAGCGAGGCGATGGTGATGCCATGTCTTGATGTCAGCTTTGATGCCTTGCAAACTGCCGGGCTCGGTTTGCAGTATGATGGAGTTTACTGTTACCAAGGTGAGGGCTTGAACTGGAGCCTCATCAATCTGAACGGCCTCAGGGGCAAGAGTGACAAGGTCTCGTGTGAGTGGTAACTAACTAAATGAGTTTCTCTAAACATTGTCCGCCGACTTGCAAGAACGATGGCGAGGCCCCCAAAGAAGAGGAGATCAGCTCCGGGGTCTACACATTCTCGCCAGCAAAGCTCAGATGGAACTCGAACTCGACTACCTTGTACCAGGTGCGCGGAGACTGCGTGTACGTTTCGGAACAAGACTGATGACTTCGAAAGGGCATGGGATTTCAAGCGCTTTGCGAGTCTCGACGCAAAGGTCGCCCCAAGCTTGCACAGCAGAGACAATCTCCTTCCACCGCATGCAGGAAGCTTAGTGTGCTTAGTCAAAGCTTGGGCACCACTTCCCTGTGGCATGATCCTTGGCGTGGGGCCGAGGTGGGGTGGACGGTTGTGGATGGGCTTTCTCCAGCCCCCAGCGTCAACTTCTGCACCTCCGACAGTCTCAGAGCCTCGGAGAGGGACAGTTGCCGGGCCACATCCGCGGCGGCCTGGGCCTCCAAGGACCCGAGAAGTTGCTGGCAGCTGCGATCCCCGGGAAGCTCCTGACACGGATTGCAGAAACTGCTCCGAGACCTGGTCGGATCCATTCTCGCTAAACGAATCTCTTCAGAGTTTGTCTCGCATGTCTTTTGTCCTCGGACTGAGGACCGTCGCTAAAGTGCAGACCTCCATCCATCAGGCTTGGAGGCCGCGGCCAGAGCTGGAGCCCTGGTGCCATGAAGATCTACCTGTGCCAAGCTAGGACGGAGGCGCAGCAGACGCTCCCGCGCATCCTGCGATGGGGGACCAGCGAGACTTCTAAAGCTCGGAAGCAAGTGAAGGTGAAGGGAGAAGGGCGCTTGGCTCAGACCCTTTCGTTGCCAGGCCCGGTTGAGCACGATGCGAGCCTACCAACAGAAGCTTTGGTTGGTCTCTTGCGCCACAGATCTTCGCAGCCCGGCTGCGCTGCTCATGCCCGAGGGCGAAACCGTCTTGGTCCCAGCTCGGCCTGGAGAAGCTCTTAAGAAAGCTTAAAGTGCCAGATAATGCAAGATTTAACACGCAAGCGGCCTAAAGCAGTATCAGGTCATGGTGATCTACAGCCTGGTCATTGGAAGGCCCAGCTTCCACTTCGACTGGGGGCTTTCCTTCAATGAGAAGGAGCTCCGAGACACAGGCGCTCCCATGCGCACCCGAATTGGCGGCATACGCAGGAAGCACATGGAGTTGCAAGAAGCAGTTTCTTGAGCCAGCACCGTCAGGCAGAAGGATTGTGGAATCGGTGGAGCCAAACTCGCCGTTCGACCGCTGGAACATCTGGCAGATGGCCCCTTTGACGGCGCTTACTGCAACTTCAGCTGAAAGGGCTTGCCACCATGTGGACGCGGTCACCACCGGCCATGTGCAAGGGGGGGGGGGGCGGCAAGCGGTTTCGGACAAGCTGATTGGTGATAGTGGCGGTATGCGGTGAGCCGAAACCAGCAGGAAAAACGGCAAGTCGGTAGGCACAAAAAATAGAGTTGCATGACAATCGAGGGGGATCCTTCGTCTGAAACGAAAACGCCTTGTCCACCCAGGCAACTACTAGCAGGGAGAAAGGAGCTGTATGACGCCGTGTTGTGCATTCAAACAAGTAGGATGGTTGGGCGGGTGTCTTTTTGAAGCATGAAGTAAGATCAGGTATTAATGTATGCTGCTGCAGCAATTGGGACCGAGCCGAGCAGTACAAAAGAGTCATGTCTTTCCCACCCACCCTCCCTGCTTTCTTCTGATGCATCAAGGGACATGGGTACACGTCGGGATTTCCCCTCCATGTCGGAGGGGTTTGGGTTGACCTCTTCTTCCAGAACCTTGCTCATCTTTAGATTCCTTTATCCCAGCGTCTTTGATACTGGACAAGTTTCATTCTACGCCTTCACCATCCATAATATGCTGTGATCTACTTCAGTATGTTCCGGAATATTGAAGTTCTGGAAGGATGAGGCAAGTCGGAATGCCGACTCGCCGACAATGTTAAAACTACAAGAACAACCGGGGAACCAATACACGTTGGACAACGTACAGAGCTTTGTTGACATGATCACCACAGATGCAAACGTGAGCGGCACATTGACACTGTGGTGCGTAAAAGCGGGGCAAGTGAGGCAAGCCCCAATGATCCCCAATGTGTGGGAAGACTCACCATGCCGCATCAAGAGTCCCAGCTCTTCTGGATGTCGGCTTGCATGCTTAAGCTGGGAGTTTGTTCCTTAGCTATCAAGGCAATATGCATAAAGGAAGAACGCCAGCTCCTGCACAAGCAGCAAGCTCGCAAGCCATGGAAAGGTCCGTGGCCGGCCGGAGATGTGTGTCCGCGCAGGCGTGCAAGCCCTACTTTGGTGGCTTGTGGGATGTGGCCGTGCGAAAAGTCACGCCGTCGATCTGCGATCCGTCGGCCTAAGGACCAGCTGCTGAAACACAGTGGGGCCTGGGCCAAAGCCTCAGCTTCCGACTTGAACGATGGGAAGGGCTCGGTCGCTCTGTGTCTTTTCCTGAGGCCTACTTCGAGTGCCCATTGGAAAGCTCAGAAGGCCTGGCACGAGAAAGGGGTTGGCCACGCGCCCACGAGATCCCGCTTCCGGGCTGCTCTCGCAGGCTATGAGGACCTCCCGAGCATCACGGAATCCGACACCCTGGAAGGCTCTCTCTTTCGGACGTGCCATGTTTCTGAAGTCTGACGTGGCAACTCAGCTTATCAGGTGTTGGTGACACCCTTCTCGTTCTAGACTTCGGACGCTTCGAGCGAAGACCGTGCCCACCTGAACCCCCCAGGCCTGAGCTGACGCGAATGTGAACGCGCATGTTTTCTCTCACCTCTATATCATCTACGCTCCGGGATTTTGCTCGGAGGTTGGAGCCGTGGGAGGCAGGCTATGGCTTGCGAGTCGAAATCGTCGCTCCTGCCTGTTGAGAAATCTCAGAGCACCAGTTGATGCTCTTCTGGTGGCCGTGTGGCCGTGGCAGGATTCCAACTTAGCTGGCCCTTACCAGCCGGAAGCCTAGTGCTCGCCGTTATCTCTGCCCGCAGCACTCTGATCGAGGGAAGATGTGATCGCCTGGGCTCTGGTGCTGAAAGAGGATTGCCTGAGCTCTTCTGCGTGCTGTGTGTTCGCCCATGTTTTCAATGAGAATCAATGAAAATCACAGTTGAGCCTTTGCACTTTTGCAGGACCTAAGCGAAGCCGCGTTCGTTTCGACAACCCCTGGTAGCAGCCTCATTTACAATTAGCCTTTTCAGACAGACTGCTCTGTCTGCCATCGAGCTCAGGCAAATCGGAGACGTGCTGGCGTGCCTTCGACGGTGAATCGGGGAAGGCCTTGCGCAGCCTGCTCTGAGTCCCGGATTCATCGCGTTTGAAGCATTGTTGACATGAGAGTGTGCAGAAGCCAGAACTGTGTCATTGTATGCGCCCCTTGCAGCCAAACCGAGCTCAGACGCTTTGCGAAGCCTAGCTATTTCCAGCTGCACCTTGTGTTGTCTTGCATTGTAGTTCTAGACATTTGACTTTCGAATCTGCTGCAACCCCTGTGATAAACGAAACTTCAGCAGTGTGGCTTCAACGAGGCGAGCCAGTTCGCAGGTCCACAGAAGATGATGAAACAGTGAGCAATGTTTGCAGCCCAGATGCCAGACATTAAAGCAGTTGGAGGTGGCAGCAGGACATGTTTTCGTTAGACTGTTGCCATGGCGGTCTGTGACGACTCCGGCGCCTTGCTTGCGGAGAGCGGCGAGAAACTGTTGGACGGTGAGGATGAGGACGAGAAGGATGAGCAGGAGGAGGACCGAAACTGACAGAAGTTGGTTAAGTTTAGACTCTGTGAATGCTTCGCACCTGGGAGCAGGAATCTGTTCTGCAGCGGGAAATCTCTGTCACAGGCTACGGCCCACTCCCTGCTAAGAGTGCGAGACCCTAAAGCTGTACCGCGTGTCAGGCGGCGAAGCACGGTTGTTGGGTTTAGCCCTGGCGGACGTCTATGGCACCCGGGCCAAGAACGGCCTTGGCCACGCCAAGGCCCGCACGCGTTGGCCTGTCATGTACCGACCTGCCCACCCTGCCCTGCCCTTCCCTACCCTACTGCCCACCGACCAACCGAACCACCGACCTGCCTAGTATGCATGTGTGCATATGTGCATGCATGTCACGTGCCCAGTAAGTAATCGTGCATGTCTGCAGTTCGTCTGCTTTTGGGTCTGTCCGTCTGTATGTCGTGTAAAGCACTCGTGCGTGTACGGACAATCGCCAGTGACCCACCGAAGACTTTCGGTTCGATCGCCTAATTTCCCTCGCCATTTCGCCTCTCGTCATGGCTTCCTCCGCCTCTTCGCCTGCCGCCTTCGACGCTGAGTTCGCCGACTTTGCGGCGGCGGCTGGCCTGGATGTGGTGGGGCATACTACTTCGACCACCTCGCCTACTACGCTGTCGCTTTCGCTGAAGGAGACGCCTGCGACGGAGGACATTTGGGAAATCGTTCGGTCCGGAGTTGGAAGTGGTCGCCGCTATCGAGCCAGACCTTGGCGGCTACAACACCCTCGCCGCCTGCGTCGGCCTCGCCTGGTGTGGTTGATGGGGCACTGGACCCCGGTCTCTCCACGAACGAAACCCTCGCCTTTCGCGCAGGATGTGGCCGCCAAGCCCGATCCAGGCGGAGGCCGCGACAGTCCCGGTGCTTGCCGACCCATTGAAGGCACGCCGTTGGGCGGCAGTCGCAAATGGCCGTTGGTGGAGCCGAAGCCCATGGCATTCGTCAAGGCCTCCGCCGCCTCCGCCTTTCGTCCTTCAGGGCGACCTCTTCTTCGGCGGATCCTGTGACGCCACCTCCCGCCCATGACAAGATCAATTGTCTCCGCCTCTGCTGCATCGTGGCGCAGGCGGCCAAGGCTATTCCGCCAACCGAGCCGTCTCCGCCTCGAAAAACAGAGCCCGAGGCCGGGTTGTGACTGGCCAAACGTCGCCAGGTCGCCATCGTCTCGCGTCCGCCGTCCGCCCACAAAATTGCAGCGACAGCGGGTGTGCCACAGCCACATGCAATGCAGTTGGCGCCCAATGCCCGCACGGACTATGCGACCCGACTTTCTCGTCTCGACTCGGGCGAGTTCTACCTCCTCGCCTAGCCGCGCTGCGGGCCGGTGTTTCACATTGGTCCTGGGCCTCTTTTGCGGGGCTTGGATGCTTCGCCCGGCTGGGCACATCTCATCTTGCGCCCTCCCCGCTTGTCTGTCTCTCTGTCTCGCTGTCTTTCTGCCTCTCTGCCTCTCCGTCTCTCCCTCTCTTGGTCTCCTTGTCTCTTCGTCTCTCTGTGTCTCTCTCTGTCTGTCTCTGTCTCTGTCTCTGTCCCTGTCCCTGTCCCTGTCCCTGTCTCTGTCTCTGTCTCTGTCTGTCTCTTTCTCTCTCTCTCTCTCCCTCCTTTTATCTTCTTCTTCCACAGGGCATGGCGGGATGTGCGAGATCCCCCGGCCACTAGGGCCCCCCATATGTTATGTTGTTTTGAAGGGATGAAAGCGGCTTGCAGTTCACACACTTTGGTTCCCAAATTACATATTGTCAACGAGAGAGCAGCATGTTCCCCGTAAGGTTTGGACAACTGCATAAATTGAGCGCATCCCCTGGTTCTGCAGCAAGAAATTCGTGCATATCATTTGTGTGTACATAGGTAGTGAGTCCTCCGAACCATGCACATGCTCACGAGTCTGAGTTGTTTGATTGGTGACGCCCCCCTGTAAGGCAAAGTCAGACGAAGAGTACCAAAGTGGAGCGTGGGCAACGATAACAATCACTTCATGTTGGCATGGGGGTCACCTCCGCACAGCTCTGCTCTCAGAGGCCCCGGCCCTATGTTACAAACAACAGCAAGAAGACACGAAAGACGGTTTACTGGATTTCATGGTTCGTACTTGTATGCACCTGTCATGTCGAACACTTGCTTGAGTCACATGAACCATCTGAGCATGCAACACGATCAAAGGCACCTCACCATGGGAACAAAAAAGTAGTATTACCGAGAGTGAAGAGCAGATGCTCCACATCCGCTTGTGGCTGACTTCAGCGGGACATTCTGTAAATCACAACAACCGCAAGAAGCTCAAAGGACATGAGGCTGACACAGCAGCACTGCCTCCCCCCTGAAATTTTGCTCGATTCATTCTTTTGGGTTGGTCTGCTTGGTTGGTTTTGAGGGTATGACTACTGGAGGCGCACGACTTCATTGTTGGAGTACGGACAACCAAGCGAACAAACTGACAACGGGCAAGACGTTACCTAGTGCAAGGGTGAGACTCGTTCTTACCCTTATGCAGCTGGACATACTACGTGCAGCTTCACTGGCCCCGCTCATTTAGGTGGACTGCAAGAAGGCGACGACTTATGTAGCTGTCCCCCGAGTCAGAACTTTTGATTCCCCACCATCATCGTCTTCACGAGCTCTCCTTTCTCTCTGTCTCGCTGGCGGTTGCCTTTGGGTTGGGGTGGTCAGGCTCGAACCCGGCTCCAGGGCCATAATTAAAGACACCACAGTGTTGTTTGGAAACCCGAATCAGGTAACGATCGCGGTGAGCACTATTGTAGAAATCATCTTGGGATCGGTACCTGTAAATACACGCATAGACGAGGCTGAGCTGTAAGCCATTGGCGTTTTGGACGTTTCGATCTTCCAGCTTTCGCCAAGCAAGTAGCAGGCAGCATGCCGCAGTGCAGTTGAGTGCGTTGGGGGTGCATCTCAGGTGCATTTCAGATTTGGGTGTTCTGCATGAATAGTGCATTTCAGGAGTGTGTGTGTGTGTGTTAGGTGCATCTTCAACGTGCGCTTCAGCGTTGTCGGCGAGTGTGGTCGACAGGGTCCTGGTGGTCGAACCCCCGGAATAGGTCGCCAACGCTTGTACGCCGAAACTCATGGTTAAAGTCGGTCAAACAAAGACGGCCATTCTATGAAGACCAGCAGCTGAACCAGCAGCAAGATACAGCAAGGTGAGAGACCATTTTCAAAATTGATGCCGCGGGCTGCTTTCGTGCACTCCGAGGACAGGACCACAACTCTGAGCAAGCAATTGTCAGGGTTCAACCAGAGCATGCGGACAACTGGCTCGAGTGGCGCAAGTTGATTATAGCTCAAAGTAGCAGCCTGCAAGTTGAGCGCGGGAGCAGACACAATCGAACCCCCAGAATAGGAGGGCCAGAAGCCATAGCAACATATCCTGGTTCACGAAAATCCAGCCCGCGGCATGAAAGTGGTCTCTCACAATGCTGTATCTTGCTGTTGGTTCAGCTGCTGGTCTTTCTAGAATGGCCGTCTTTGTTTGACCGACTTTAACCATGAGTTTCGGCGTACAAGCGTTGGCGACCTATTCCGGGCGTTCGACCACCAGGACCCTGTCGACCACACTCGCCGACAACGCTGAAGCGCACGTTGAAGATGCACCTAACACGCACACACACACACACACACTCCTGAAATGCACTATTCATGCAGAACACCCAGATCTGAAGTGCACCTGAAAGGGCACCCGAAACGAACCTCAAATGGTCGAAGCAAGTTGGCAGTGCAAGCTTCACCATTTGTAAGACAAGCTCGTGCTGGCAAGTTGCGGCAAGCTTTTTTTGGGCTTGTGCTCCGGGATGTCATCAATACAAGAGATGGGAACCAAGGGCATTGGGTTGAGAGGCATTCGACGTTGTTCACGGAAGTTGTGGATTGTCAGTTGCAGGCAACTTGACGGCACGAAAACGTGCATTCGGCAACTCAACCTTTCTAAGTTGCAACTTAACTCTTGTGGTCCAAATCCAAGTCGTACAGCTCCGCCCTGATAGATGTACATGCACGCAAGTCCGACATACATGAGCATACAGTTCTCATATAGCAATAAGTACGTATCACATACGATAAGTTGAGGTAAGCTATATTTGCATATATGTATATTCTTGTACATGTATATATATATATACATATGTGTATACTTGCAGTGTGCCTATCTAAATATGTAGATATCTAGATTTCTAGTTATGTAGTCCTATATATATATATGGGTATACATGGATGTGAAAAGGTTTGTATCCATATATGTATCACCATGTACAGGTGTACACATGTGTATGTAAAGATGTTTAACTGCATAGATGGACAGATGTATATATGCAAGATCTATAAATGTATACAGGTGCTACAGGTGCATATGTATACACGTCTAAAGGTACGCGTGTGTATACGTACAGATTATGTATATATGTATATGCGCATGCACATATATAGGCATATATGCATATATGTATATGTATATGTATATGTATATGTATATGTATATGTATATGCATATGTATATGTATATGTATATGTATATGTATATGTATATGTATATGTATATGTGTATATATTATCTGCATTTGTGTATGCATGCATGCATGTATGTGTGTGTGTGTATATAGGTATATGTATATATCCCCTCGGGGGAATTCTTTTGTGACAGCCTTAGCAGTACTATAGGTCTAAACTTGTATGTACTAGTTGCTCCTGGTCCAGGGTTGGGGAGGTGCTTGATAAGCCCTAGCTATACAAACAGTGCTAGGAGTTCAGAATAGGCAACAGTTACACCACATGTAACCCATATATTAAAGTCGTGAGAACTCATGATGTGTGACATAAGGGCCGCTTCACCTTGAATCGGACCGATCAAGTTGAATCGAGGGCCGGATTGAAGATTGCAGATTAAGGATGCTGGAAGAACTTGTTCCGGGTTCTTCAATCTTCATTCCGGCCTTCCGATTCAACCTGCAGTGGATCGATTCAGCTTACATCGCTTGCATGAGCGAAGCGAATGAAAAGGGCAGAAGCGTGCACGAGAGGGGAATGAAAACGCATGTTTCGGTTCACCAATTTGGTCGTTCCCCCGTTTTATTGCATGGCCTCATTCTCGCTTCACTTTGTTTTTCAACCAAAGCCACGCAATACAAAACAAAGCCCCTATGATTGTAGTGCACGAGACAGTTAATCCGGGAACTAATCTGACTTAGACTGCTGTGGTTCATTTCTGAGCTGGGTTCCCTTCCTGTCTTTCAGCGCTCTCACTCGGACAGTCCAGGCGAGGTCAGTTCTTTTTGTTCGGTTCCTCTGTGTTTAAACCATTGAAAGAAGATCAGGAATGTATGCTTCATTTGCACTAATTAACACAAACACGAAACAGCATTCCCTGGGTGTTGGCTTGTTGGAAAAGGTGAAAAGAACCGAAATAATCAAAAGCGTGGTTTTTGCCTTCGTTCGTTCCTAATTTTGTCTATAATCTTATTTGCTTTTTGTCGTTTTCCTGGAGGGCCAAAGAAAATATAGACAGTGAAGTGGATGGTTTCGTGCGTGTCTTTTGCTTTGTTTATTGGCAACGATTGAAAAGAAAGCGCGGATGAAACCGGCGAAACACACGAACGAACCATGAACCAAGACTACCCTTTCCTCGCCTAATTCAAACTACTTCTGGCAGTTACATTGCCATTTCGTTCAGTTTCGCTTCATATTCTACGTCCAGATGGTTGACGTTGAGTTCTTACCAAGAAGAAGACAGCAGGGTTGCCTGTGCTATATTCAATGCAAGGGAAACAAGGCAAGGAAATGGCCGCGTGTTCATTTGTAGCAATCTAAAGCTGAGGCACCCAGTTCTTCGTAGCGGGTACAACTGAATTCTACCGAAACGATTCAATTCAGACAAAATCAGCAAATGCAGCTCGAAGTAGGCGTAATTCGTGCTTATTTTATTCTAAGGCTACGCCGCCCGCCTCGGCTTGACGGTGGCGGCAACATGTGTGTCTTTCAGTTTACACCCGAGCGACGGAGTCGCCGCTCTAGAATGGCCCGAGTCGTTGACATGAGAGAAGAAGGAGTGGGGGGGTCAGGGTAGGGAAGAGGGGGGGGGTGAGGGAGGGAGCACCGGTAAGGAGAGGACAGGGGAGCAGAAGGAGGGCGGGGGAAGAAGAAAACGCTATGCAAAAATGCAGGCTTGCGACCAGTGCAAACTTGTGGGGTTCGCTGTCCACATCCTGCTCGGTTAGGCTGATTGCCAGGCACAGCAGAAAGCGGTAACAGCGAGGGGCGGGAGGGGGGGAAGGGCAAGGGTGGATTTAAATTGGCTCTTGTTTTTCACCCATTTCGTTCTTTCGTGCTTTGCTTTTATTGATTTACATAAACACGCATACACTTATTCTTCGCTCATATTTCATTCGTAGTGTGCTGTCTGGCTGTCTACAGCAGTTTGCAGCACTCTTTGCCATTTAGGTGACAAATATTATTGGCACAACCAAGACGCAGCAGACGCACTTGAATGTAGATCTGGCACAATCATGGTGCCGCTTTCTTTGCAACCTAGACGTTGAATATTCATACCCAACAGCACACAAAACTGTCAAAAGGTAGGTCCCGAAAAGGGGGTAGCATACATATGTATATATGTATATATGTATATATGTATATATATATATGCATATATGTATATATGTGTATTTAAATAGAGATACATACGTACAAGTTATCGGCAGGTAGGGACTGTGAGGCAAGTTTGCTTGGGTGGCTGAAAGCATGACAGACCTTCGTTTTGATGGATGGATTGTCAGACACATGGCAGAGCAGAGTTTCAATTACTCAGTGGATTGCGAGTAATGCCAGCACTCAAACCAAGGCTGTTCGCAAGATCTGTCTGCCTTTTCCGTTTCAAGCTCTGATGCCTGGAAGGACTACTACTTGGAGCTTCGCTCTCAGTAGACAAGAAGTTGGTGACTATTTCTTGATGGAAATCAGCTGCCGCGGGGAGGCTCCCTCCAGTTTCTTGCTCCATGGAGAAATGGAGTGAGCTCGCTTGTTTGGCGCGAGAAGGCCAGGTGCGACTCTATTTTTTGTCTCGGGTACTGGACCCTACAATGTCACATGCCTCGGCCACTCTCGGCGCTTATCCAGCTTCAGCCTGTTGTCAGAGCATTGCAGAAGATGCTGTACCATGCAGGTGCCGTGGCCTGCTGCCCAACTGCTGCAGCATTTTTCGATGGGCTGTGCGAAGGTTTGGGCATTGGCCCCAGCACGCCATTCAGCTTTGCAAGTTGGCAAAAAGTCGCTTGTTCCAGGCTGGGACGTCTACGAGTCGCTCTTGGACTTCGAGGATATGCAAGAGTTAGTGACACAGATAAGCAGTCTGAAACAAAAGTGGGCGTTGCTGTTGTTGACAGATCTACACCCTTGAGCTGCAGCGCCGAGAGCGGGTGCAAGTATCGGCCCTGAATCACGACGACGATGTTCCGGGCATGCTCAAAGCTGAGGCTCGAATCCGTCCCCCGACCGACACTTCCAGCAGCTCCGACAGCCCCGGCTTCGGCAAGCATCTCCTTTCAGAATGACAAGATATGAGAAATCAGGTAGTGAGAGCTTGGTTCTCGATGCAAGCACTACAGAAGAGGCCATTGACGACCAGACTCTGAATTTGGAGTTTCAGATGGCCCGAGCAGGAATCTGAGGTCTCGGGCACCGGGGCAGTCGACACAGAGGCAGGGTTGGGACACAATGACATTAGATGCAAAGTTGGGCCAATGACTTTGCCTTGACAGGCCTCTGAGCCGTCAGGGAAGCGCAAGAAGCCGCACACTGGCCGATGCGCTCTGGCAGATTCGCCGGTAGCCCTCATGATTGTCATGCTTTTCGATGGACCAAAGCGCTGCTCTCTTCCGGGCGTGGCAATGCTCTAGGAACCTTGTTTGTCAAGAGGCCAGCCACTCCAGCTGTCAGAAAATCGAGCTTGTCTACTTTAGGCACTGGCTTTGCCATTGCCGGTGATTCGAGCAAGATCGGAGGCACAAGTGGGCAGTTGAGCTTGGACTGCTTGATGTTCGTACAGATAGAGTAGTTCCATTTTCGGACATGGTGCACCCTTCATGAAAATGTTTGGCAACGTCTTCATAGCTTCCAGCCAGGGCAGGATGTAATCCTTGCTGAAGAGGCTGAACTTCGTCTGTATCTACTTTTGCTAGCTAATCCATCGTGCACTCTGAGCTTGCTCTTTGTTGCCTCTTCGGATGTGTCTGGTTCAGCATTCAAGATCAGGAAGAGAGACAGAATCCATTGATGGCCCTTTGTTGGGTTCATTGGTACTCAGGAAAACCGCTTTTGAAAGCCAACAGAAAACCCTGTCATCGGACATCCAAGCAAAGCCACAGTGATCGTCCCTGTGATCACTCCTCTCGCCCCTGCTGCTTGTATCCAGTTGTCAGGTAGTCCAAAGCCAGAGAAGAGTCCGTAGGGAAAGCGGCTTCAGGGACTGAAGGCTTCCTTCCCAATGCTTCCCAGATGTTGTTAAGTGCTCACGAAATGAGGCATCTGTCCATGCAGTGCCTGTTGGCTCCGTTTCTGGAATCGAGGTCCGTCGCAATTTCCCTAGCAGTCTCAGCCAGGCGTCGGTGACGCTGTGCTAGTGTCACAAACAGTGGATCTTCCTGGGCTTCTTTACGGCCACTGGGCAGCACCCTGAAGACGCAGCGTCAAACCCCAGTGGCTGTTTCTCAGCACTTCCACCAGGGCTACTGATGGAGTGCGCCTCCTTTCCAATTCGGTCAGCGCGTTCCGTTCGAACAAATCTTGTCGCTGGCATCTTCTCAGGTTTTGGAGATTTCGACTGTGCAGTGGGCCAAGCTCCCGGGGTTCTAAGTTCTCTCTCTCTCTCTCTCTCTCTCTCTCTCTCTCTTGCCCCTTGCCCCTTGCCCATGAAATGAAATGGTGTTGTGCTTCCCTTCCGGATCGTGCAAGTGCATCATGCCAGCCACAGCTACTTTGCAACCCGGGCGGTTAACAAGCAAAGGTTCTGCGGCTACAGCTGCCTGGTTTGGAAATTCTGGCATACGACTGTGACGGCAGGTTCTGTGAGCTTCTGCAAGTCACGCCATCTGTGAAGACGAATCGTGTTGGAGCGTCTCAGGGAGCAGTGCTGTGGTTCAGGTTGTGCTTACATGTGCACTATCAACTGGATAGACGACCCAATGCTAACTAGATAAATCAGTCGTCGATGCCAAGCACTTCCCGCCCCCTTGTGGCTTGATTCGTCCTTTTCGCCACCTTTGCTAGGCAAGTAGGGCCTTTAGTGCAGAGTGCGTGTGACAGAGTTTTCTTATCTTGCATGCTGCAGAACTTGCAGGGTTTGCAGAGCAGCATGATAGAATCCGATTGGTCCCCCTAAGAGACCAGTAGCTGTCAGTTCTTCAAGCTTGCATATGACGGGACCATGAAACCTAGTTCTCTATCAGGCTGCGCTGACAGGTGCCTGCTTGTATGAGCCCGAAAAGCCTTTCTCAGTCGCGCATTTCTTTTTCGTCAGGCGCGCAGAAATCACTGGTATGTTGTTTGCCATGACTGTTCATGGAGTACGAAACTGATATGGAACATCAGGATCAATGGCACTCGGAGAAAATCAGGCCTACATGTGGCAATTGTGGAAGCAAGCCTTGCTGAAACAGGAATCTGAGGAATGCGAAAACGTGTGACACACGTGTTTGTTTTCGAGAACCGGATGTCGAGGAGGCCCTAGCCAAGCACAGCAGAGTTTCGAATCTCCTCAAGTTATGCCAGACACGAACAGATAATACGTGGTTGCAGGCGACAGGGACACTAGACTTCTAAGCCTGATTGGAGCACTCCCCGATTCGAGCACGACGATTGAAGTGCGCACGATTGCAGTGCACGCGCGATTCGACTCATTCAACAGCGATTCAATCACCGACGCGCCATCAAAGCACCACCCCACTGCACCACCATCTTCAAGCTCGTACCGCTCATCTAGTTTCCGGCTTCGAATCTGCCTTTCGATGTCTTTCAAGTGCGCAAATCGGTTCCTTGCCCGCGAAGCTTGCTGGGCAGGTTCTGTCCGGTGGGAATGAATTCTGCTGGCCTGGGAGTCTGCGTGTTTAACCTGCACGACAGGCTGGGCAAGGGCCTGAACGCAAGCTTAACTTTAGGCGAGTCAGCAGTGCTTGAAGGCAGACAGAAGGCTTCGAGAAGCCGTCGGTTAGCGTCCAGGCCTCCACTTCTATCGGTTCTTGCAAAGATGAACCGGTCTTGTATCAAGTAATCTAATCCAAGATTTGTTTTGGAGTTCTGCAGATGTCCAGCTAGAAATGCCTCCTCGCAGACCTTGGTCTGGGAACTACTGCTTTGTGGCCACACATTGCGCTCGGCACTGGCGTGGCTACAGCAACTGAAGCTGCCGCCAATGTGCCAGATCCCTGGATAGTTGTGAAGTGCCGCCAGGTAAGCTGTTGAAATTGCAATTCTTGGCAGTCGTGCCGTCGTTGCACACACCAGTGTGTATAGTTATGGTGCTGCAGCCGCCCTTGCTGCAGCCGCAGCGGTTGCTGCTGTTCTTGGAGCACTTTCTGCCGCTGTCCTTGTCATCATGACTCTCGGCATCCATGCCCCCATTCATCATCGGAACTGGACAAGCACGGACATTGCTCCGGGACAGGCGGCAGCGGACTGCTCCTTGTGGATGCGAGCGGCGCTGCCACGGTAGAGTTGAATCCGGGTGCCTCGCTCGTGTGCGGCTTTAGGGCAACTGGATTTTCAAGAGACCCAGATCTGAACTAAGTGTGAGGAGGGGGGGGGGTGTACATTTCTCTGTTGTGTGGCTTAAGTTTTAGAGTCTTTGTTACACGGTGGGGAGCTCCAGTCAGGGTGTTCGAGTGTCGAGTTTGGGCTGCAGAGTTGCAGACCGTTGCTCCCGCAAGAAGGTGATCTGAGCTGGTCAGATACAGAAGACCGAGTCTGACGGCCGTAAGCCCGACAGTCCTGCGATTGCTCCGCAGGGTCATTGCAGAAGCCTCCTACGCCTTAAAGAACAACCCCACAGATGGAGACACCATGAACATCCAATTCTGTATTTCAAGCCGCAGACGGTCGCAGTTGATCTGTTTTTGGTACATAGACCGGTGGCTCGAGAGTATATTATGTGGTCCTAGGCTTGCTAGTGGAACTTCTCATTTCGTGTCTCTTAACTTGCTGACACCAGAAACATGAATCTCCTTTCCAGCGCTCATGTGGGTGTTCGGTGTTCGGAGGGTTGTGCTGGCTGCTATCGCAACAGGTGGCCCTGTGATCGGCGATGTCCACCTGGAAGATCCCGTGTGCCTTCTCAGAGGAACATGTGAGTTTAATTCCAGGCTGACACAGCCTCTCCTTTCTGCAAGGTTCTGCGGGCCAACCATCCGATTCTGTCGAAGCCGGTGCCTGAGGTTAAGTCAGTCAGTGAGTCAGTGATTCAGTCAGTCAGTCAGTCAGTCAGTCAGTCAGTCAGTCAGTCAGTCAGTCAGTCAGTGCGTGTGCGTGTGGTTGTGCGTGCAAACGTTTGGCCGGATCAGAGCTTTACAGGGAAGTATCTTGAGCCAAGGTCTGCAACAACATTCGGAGCCGGCAAAAAAGCTCAGCGTGATTCGGAACGACGTCTGCAGGCGAGCCGCACGTGACTGTTACTGGTTTTGTCGGTGTTGTCCACCAGACCTTTCAGTTACTAGGCTTCCAAGCATGGTAACCGGCAGGCAGTGGAGGCGGAGCTGGAACGGCGAAAGGCCGGTACTGAGCATGGAATAATCCATGCAGATGGGCAGCCTGGCCAGGACGCAGATGCAAAGGAGCAGTTTGATGGCGGCGCTGCCATCTCTGTTCTGCGGTCCACATCCTAGACTGGCAGGAAGAAGCAGGCCTCTTTTTGGAATGTGTCAGCTGTGATACCAGGAAGGCCAAGAAGGTCAGAAATATTGCCACCCTGGCGGTCATTGGTCTCGATCTACTGCGAGGCTTCTGGCTACTCATGAGTCTTTATGGATTCGTCAGCCAAGCCCATGGATGTTCCAACCGTTGCAGGCCGGCTGCTTGTTGAGCGCCTGTCTCAGTTCCTATTTGACAAGGACAGAGATTGCGGTCCGCCCCTCTGTCGCAGAGAAGTGTCTGAAAGCAGTGTGCTCGAGGTTCCGAGAGCGGCAATCGGTGTCAAACGTCGAGGCTGCGCGATTTGCTGTGGAGTTTGGCTTGGTGCCTGGACCTCAGGCCGTCACAACTACATTTGGAGCTCTTGTGAGCGCACATCAAGGTGATGACATCTGACCTTCAAATCTGGAAACACAGAACAGACAGAATCTCTTTGGAAATCTCTGGTGCTGGCAGAGCGAGACCAAGCGCAAGTTTCACACCCCACTTGTTGTTTTCGGAGCACTGGCCTGGCTCCTCCTGTCCTTCGCGATGTCGCGACCGAACCCCTCCAGCCCTTTCAAAAACGCCCGCTGCTTGACTAGTTGACTAGTGGACTCGGCTAGGAGAAGAGCCTCTCCCTCCAATTCCCTGGTTCGGGGGTCCTGTGCGCTGATTGGGAGACTCGTTACATCTTGTTACATCTTGATACTTTTTGTCTGCTTGCTTTCCACTAGCGGACTCGCCAGCGATATGAACATTGCTGCTGGTCTTTGCAGTTGGTTCTTGAATCATTCTTGCTGTGCATCTGAGGCCCAAGATTGTGGATCGTGCCCTGTTGCAAGGAGGTCTCCAGATGGACCCCGGCTCAGCCCATTCGTGGAGAGTCTAGCCGTGCCACATCGTGCCACAACAGCTGCCTTGTACTGCCCTCAAGCTCCAGGAGACCAAGAGGCCTCGCATGACCAGCGGTGAATCAGGGCTTCACGTCACCCGTTGGGCTCGACATTGCTTTTCGTTCTCGACAGACGAGGAAAACCAAGGGCCGGCCTGCGTGAAGCATGGTCTCTGTGCCGCACCAGCTTTGCAAGCGCATGCAAGCGCATGCAAGCGCTTTGCGGCTGCTTCGGAATCTGCACCAATCACAAAGTCACAAAACGTGACAGGTCCACGCTGTGCTGCGCGATGCGGAGGTTCACGGCATTTCGCATTTGTTCTGTTCTGCGAATGCCTCCGCTTAGGTGCATGGCCTAGCTGGTCTACAGAAACTTCTCACATGCTTTTCGTTCGGGTTCCTTTCGGTGAGACTCCAATTTGTGTTTGACGGCGGCCTCTGTGTATCTGGTGCATCCGCCAGCCAAAGCGTTCATGGCCAGGCCATGATCCCTTCCACCAGCACGTCCGTCGGTTCGAGCAGCCATGGTGCGGTCATGACAACGTCTTCCTCTGCTCATCGTGCTGGGCTAGTTCCTTGCTTACATTTCCGTATGGCTGGCTGGGGTATCCTGGAGTTGCATGGCTTTGCCATGGGAGCCTGTCAACAACGATTCCCAGTTTGTGCGTTCACTGGGCTGCATGTTTGGATATTTTTGGACGCTCAAACTCTCACAGCCTGCAGAGCAAGGGTCAAGGTGCGATGCGCGTGAAGAGGGGAGGCCTGTGGATTCACATCGAGCTCGTGCGATCACGAGGGGTAGAACTCTGATCGCAAGCCCTTACTGCCAACAAACACGCGGCAACGAATCGTCCCTGGACTGGCTTGGAGCAGTGCAACATGGACTAGCACCCTGTTCCAACGATTTGTCGCTAAATGTCATCCCTTCTGCTGGCCGTTGAAGCTGTCTTTGCCGAGAGGCATCTATGTGTCGTGTTCAGCTTCGAGATCTGTTGGGTTCGGGAGTTGCTGCAGCATCACCCCGAAGTTATCGTTTCCTTCCTTGCATTTGCCTGCCATTCGCTGCGTTTTTCAGCCGTGTCCTTCGAAAGTGGATGTGCGCACGGCCGCTGCTTGATTTCGTTCGAACGCCATGCTCCGCTTTGCTACGATGTTTGTCTGCATCCCCATTCGCTTTTGTTCGCTCAGCTTGCAACGGACTGGCGAGCAGACTTGGGAGGTTGGTGCAATCATGCACAGTGGTGCGCCGATTACGCTCCATCTCTCCGAGGGTATTAAGTGCAGGCCTCAGGCTGTTTGTCGCTTGCCGCACAAGTACAAGCAAGTAAGCACGGAGGCAATGCACGCAAGCAAGCAAGCAAGCTAGCTAGCTAGCCAGACAGCTAGCAAGTACGCACGCAAGCAAGCAAGGGTTCCAGCAAAACAACGGCCACCACCACCACCACCACCACCACCACCACCACCACCATTACCACCACCACCACCATTACCACCACCACCACCACCACCATTACCACCACCACCATTACCACCACCACCATTACCAGCACCACCATTACCATCACCACCATTACCACCACCA
>CAJNJA010072686.1:0-20209 GCA_905231915.1 Symbiodinium necroappetens | reverse complement strand
AGGGTTTAGGGTTTAGGGGGGGCTAGGGCTTAGGGCTTTAAATCGGGCCTTTTTTGGTTTAGGGCTTTTTGTAGGGCGTTATAGGGGTTTAGGGCCTTAATAGGGTTTCTATCGGCTTTTTGGGGTTTAGGGCTTTATTCTACAAGAATTTTAGGGTTTACGGTCAGGCAGTAGTAGCACCAATGCTCAGAGAAGTACTTCGCGCAGCAATAGCAGTACATAAGAGAGATCGTATTGAGAATCCGGCAACGTGAAACACAAAAAACATGGTATTTGGCATTGCGCAATCTTTTGAGCTTCACGGAGAAGTTGTTTTTGCGAGAGCCCCTGATCCCGAACCACCCCTGCATGGCCTCGCAGAGCCATAGAAGTTTACGGTTTTATAGGGCGCCTGGACACTAAACCCCAAAGCCAAGAAGATAGGTGCCAGGGCCTCTTGAAATTGAAATGGTGCCTGAATAATTAACCCTACTTTTTAAGCAAGTTTGAGAAGAAACCCCCAAAGCCCCATTCTGATTATGAAGGTTTTAGGGTTTAGGGTTTAGGGTTTAGGGTTATAGACACTCTAAACCTTCATAGAACCCTTCTCAAACGCTCTCAGAATCACCCAATAGCCATAAACCCTGAACCCGAAGATCGCTTATAGTATTCCTTATACAAACCCTGAAAGGAACCCTTAACCCTGCCTTTCGTCTTTACTAGACCCTAAACTGTACTCTACACCCTAAACCCTAAACTCAAAGTCTCAGTCGCCCACCTACTGTGGCTGGGCGGCGTTAAACCCCCCCTCGCCATGGATCGCGAAAAGGCCGACGAGCCCCTGTTGGATCACAGACGCATCGCACCGGGTGGAACCCCGGACAAAAGACCACAAAACCTCAAAACCCTAAAACCGAAACGCTAAACCCTAAACCCTAAACCTTAAACCCTACACTCTGAACCCTAAGCCCCAAAACCCCCTAAACCTTGAACCCTAAACACTAAACCTTAAACCCTAAACCTCCCTAAGCCGTACAGAACCCAGAAAAGCCCTTACCAGAAAGCTCAGGCTCACGAGTGAGGGTGAGGCGCAATGCGCAGCTGCCCACACAGAGTGGGGTGCGAAGGCGGGCAGTCGGTTTAGGGTTTAGGGTTTAGAGTTTAGGGGTTTAGGGTAAGGGTCCGTCCGTTTTAGGGTTGTGTGAGAGCTGTCTGTTTTTTTTTACGAGGCTTCGGCTCCGGTAAGGTGTTGAGAGAATATTTGGGTTAAAGTTTGAGGGCTTGGGCATTATGGTTCAGGGTTGTTGTGGGTCTTCCAGCGAGCCCAGAAGGAAGATCACCAATATCGAGGTCTTGTGCTGACGCTTTTGTTTCCCTTGTTTGGACCCTTAAGCCGTATAAAAGGCCTTACCAAACGCTTCGAGAGCCTTTTTACAAGCCTATAGGCCCCCCGATATTTTCCCCCTTTATGGCTTCCTTCAAAGAAGGGCCCACTACGCTACTGCCCTAAACCCTAAACCCTAAACTCTAAACTGTGCTACTGGAGGTCTTTGCTGATGCCGAGCTTATCGTGGTGTCGCCCATGACCCGGGCCTTGCAGACGGCCTACCTGATCGGAGGCAGCCGATGGGACATGGGAGGGTTGGGCATTAGGGGTTTGGGTTTAGGGTTTAGGATTTAGGGTATAGGGTTTAGCGTTTAGGGAGGGTTGGGCATTAGGGGTTCCCAGAGAGCCCAAGACCCATTGATTAAGGAATATTACCTTGAATTATAGGGGCCTTAAAATTATGATTTAAGGTACATTCCTTAATTAAGGGGTATTGGGCTCTCTGGGTTTGGGGGTTCAGCGACCCAACTTGGCCTGGGATTATATGACCGGCGTTTAGGGTTTAGGATTTAGGGCTTAGGGTTTAGGGTTTAGGGTTTAGGGAAATCGCAGCAGCACCACCCGAAAACCACAGGAACACTACACCCCTGCCCATCCCTCCTCCAACTGCCCATCGCCGAAAACCACTCGGGGTGGGATTTGTCGGAAATAAATGGGCCTCCAGTGCAGGTTCCTTCTGAAAGTATTATGGGGTTTCCTTGTTATGGGTTTAGGGTTTAGGGTTTAGGGTTGAGGCCCTAAACCCTAAACCCGGATCAACGAACGGGTCTTTGGGCTCCTTCTGTGCCTCCCTGTGGAGGATGCCCCCTTGCGCTTTCAAGCTCACAGCAGGGTACAGTGCATCTTTGTGTATGGCGAGCTTTGGAACCAGAAGCCCTAAACCCAAAACCTTGAACCATATAGTATATGGTTCAAGGTTTTGGCTTTAGGGCTTCTGGTTCCTAAACTCGAAATCCACTCCAAAAGCACCCTAAACCCTAGACCCTTATGATCTTACAGCCTCGCCCTCTACTCTGGAACTCTCTCGGCGGCTCACGTGAGCTTCCGGTCCCCGAGCCTGAAGAACCTGGAGCCCGAAGCCCTAAGCCGTGATGTCAAGACGCCCAGCCCGAACCCCCAAAGCCCTAAACCCTAACCCTTAAACCCCTAAACCCGAAACCCTAAACCCTAAACCCCCAAAGCCCCAAAGCCCTAAACCCAACCCCCAAAGCCCTAAACCCCGAAACCCTAAACCCTAAACCCCCAAAGCCCTAAACCCTAAACCCCCAAGCCCAAAGCCCTAAACCCTAACCCCGAAGCCCTAAACCCTAAACCCTAAAGCCCTAAACCCTAAACCCCAAAGCCTACACCCCTCTGCTCTCGGCCGCCCGCCCCCTCGCAGGACTAAAGGCCGAGGACCCTCGGATCCTGGTATCTCCGATGTGCCTTGCACGGTTTGGGGGTTTAGGGGTTTGGGGGTTTAGGGGTTTAGGGGTTTAGGGGTTTTGGGTTTAGGGGTTTAGGGTTTAGGGTTTAGGGGTTTAGGGGTTTAGGGTTTAGGGTGAGGGCGGCTGGGGCGATTAGAAGGGCTAGTGGAAAGGTTACTTGAAGAATCCTAAACCCTAAACCCTAAACGGGCTAGTAGAAAGGTTACTTAAAGAACCCTAAACCCTAAGCCTAAACCTTAAAACCTAAATCCAATTATTATCAATGGTATTATAGAGCTCTGTAAGGTGTAGGATGAAGGGGTGGTGGGCTTGAGATGTAGGGGCTTGAGCAGGGGAAGCTGAGGGGCCAGGTTGTAGTCTCATGGTAATGATGACTGCTATGTTTTGGGGGTTTTGTTGTTGTGATGGCCGTTTCTGGTAGTGGGTTGCAGACATTCCGCGATTCTAACAGCTGTTATCACGACCTGCTACAGTGACGACGAGACTGGTGACGACGACCACGACGACGAAGATGTCGACTGTGACACGACGACGACGAGGGCGAGGGCATAGGCGCGCGCGAGGACTGCGACGAGGACGAGGACGCGGACGAGGACGAGGTGGAGGAAGACGAAGAGCGCGACGACGAGAACGAGTAGCACTAGCATGTCTACTGTTTCTTCACATGTGGATGCAAACCTGCAACCCTGGCCCTCAGCCTAGATCGTAAACCTCTACGTTCTAAACCGCGCCTATCGAAAAAAACAATTGAAATCTCTCACAACGATCACAATCCGTTGTCCCTAAGCTTTCGAGGTGTGCGGAGCACCTCAGTGGCGCGACCTGCGATGCCGCTGGAGCTGCACTAATTATCATGTTCTATAAAGCAATCAATTTGGGGTTCTTTAATGTGTAGTACTAGTACTTAAAATGGTTCCCTTCATATGTTTGCTTTTGAATATACAACGCAAAACCTTATTCTAATTATTCAAGTCCCCGTATTAGACAAGTCATAGGACTGTGCGAAGGGTCGGGCATCTCGCTTTTTTTCAAGAGGTTTAGGGTTTAAGGTTTTGATGCTTATGGTTTTGGGGTCTAGGAGTATTTCTACATGGAACTCAACAGGATTTTGGATTTCTAGTTCGCACGACTCAAACTCGTTTGAAGCCATGTACAAGGCCTCAAAACCGCACCCCATAATGGAAGTTGCAACCTGCAGGAAACATTCTAAACACAGTAGAAAGTGTTAGCCACCACTGAGACTGTCAAAAACCGTGGACACCGTAACCCACCGGACCATCCTACAACTTCTACCCTAACGCAAACAGCATTAACACCCCTGTAATTCTGTAAAGCCCTTAGACTTTAGAAAAAGCCTTATGAGCCCTATGACTCCTACAAATTTCTACAAGCCCGATGAATAGTAAGCCCAAGAGATACCTACTGAACTTTATAAGGGTAGTTCTCCAAATTAGGGTCCCTTTTTGGGTCCCCCAATCTAGCACGGCACCCTTATAAAAAGGACGCTAGAAGGGAACCTAATTTAGAGAACTACCCATAAACCTCTGAAAAACCTCTCTGAAACCTTACAAAGCACTTTTTCAACCCTATGCTTGTACCTGTACTCTATCAAGCCTTGCTAAACCGAAAATCCCTCACGGAGCCCCTCGGTAGAACCCTTAAAGGAACCCTCAAGAATGACAACCTACTTAGCTAAAACCCAGGCTCTTCCCGAAGCCCTGAACCCCTAGACCCCGAAAGCCCGAAAGCCCTAAACCCCTAAAGCCACAAGGCCCTCAAGCCCTAGACCCCAAGACTCCTAAACCCCTAAAGCCCCAAGGCCCTAAACCGATAAACCCTAAAACCCTAGACCCCTAAAGCCCTAAACCCGTAAAGCCCCAAACCCCTAAAGCCCTAAACCCCCCGTTGTAGATCCCTCTACAGATCCCTTTAAAAGGGAACCCGAAAAACCCTAAAAGCCCTACACCTTAAACCCTACACGCTGACTCTGCTGGTGGAAAAAGGTGTTAAAAAAAACCCTACACCCTAAACCCTAAACCCTAAACCCAAAACCCCAAACCCTAAACCCTAAGGCCCTACACCCAAAGAAACGCCACCGAGGAGGGAAGGAGCTTAGAGGAGCTGCGGAAGGAGCTGCCCTGGGCCGTGGGCCCTTTGGCGCCAACACGGATTTAGGTTTTAGGGTATAGGGGTTTAGGGTTTAGGGGTTTAGGGTTTAGGGTTTAGGTCTTTAGGGTTTAGGGATTTAGGGTTTAGGGTTTAGGGATTTAGGGTTTAGGGTTTTAGGGATTTATAGATTGCTATGCTTCTGATTGTTATTGGTACTATTAATACTGTTGTTATTGTTTTTATTGATTGTTATTATCTTTAATGTCATGATTACTCTTATTGTCATGATTATTCCTATTGCTATGATTGTTCTTATTGTTATGATTATGCTTATTGTATTTTTTATTCTTATTGTTAATATGATTGCTATGGTTAGTGTTATCATTATTATCGTTGTTATTCTTTTTTGTTATGATTATTGTTGTTTATTATGGCTATTGTTCTTGTTGTTATTATTTTTGTAGGGCTTAGGTCTCAGGATCTAGGGTTCAGGTTTTTCTGCCTTTTTCTTCACTGGTTGCGTCGGCATCGTCTTACTGTGTCGGGGCTCAGGGTTCAGGGTTTAACCCTAAACCCTAAACCCTAAACCCTAAACCCTAAACCCCAAACCCTAAACCCTAAACCCTAAACCCCTAAAGCCCTTAACCCCGGGAAGTCTGCAGGGGTTTGGGGTCGAGGCCTCCGAGGCTTAAGGTGGTTACCACTGTTTCTGATACAAGTGCCTGCATTTTGCTCAAGCACCCTTTCAGCTCTGGGAATTATGGTATATAAGGACCCTAAACTATGGGAATTATGGTATATAGGGACCCTAAAATCTGGGAATTAGGGTATATTCCTTATTATGGGGTAATGCAGGATTTAGATCATCAGCCGTAGGTCTCTCAGGGGGTGTTCCAAAGAAGTGTTCTCCAAGACAAGTTGCGTAGAGAAGACCCTTCCCAAACCCTGAACGGTTTAGGGTTTCGGGTTTAGGGTTTAACCCCAACCGTCCTATTTCAACCCAGAAAGCCCTAAACTCCAAACCCTAAACCCTAAACCCTAAACCTCCAAACCAGATCCCCAAAAACCGACTCGCAAAGCCCCTCAAATATCTCTGAGAAGACCATTAAACCCTAAACCCTACACCCTCAACCCCTAAACCTTGAACCCTAGACCCTAAACCCCTAAAACTTGAAATAGAAACCCTAAACCTTAAAAACAGAAACCCTAAACCCCTAAACCTTAAAACAGAAACCCTAAACCCCTAGGCCTTAAAGCAGAAACCCTGGACCCCTAAACCCCTAAACCTTAAAACAGAAACCCAACACGCTAAAAGCGGCCCTTATCAAGCCCTCTCGAAACCTTAACTTGGCCTCAGTACTTAGAGCAACCCTGCATTCATGCCCAGATCTGTCTAGGACAGTTTCAGGTGGGTAGTTACCGTTATAGGAGCCTTATAGAAGGTCTATATACCTTATGGAAGCCTTATAGAAGCCCTATTTACCCTAAACTCTACACCGTGTAGTTTCCTTTAAGACCTGTCTAGTCTTACTGCTTCTTAGGGCCCCAGCATAATATACCCATATCTACCCCATAATTATTGTGGCCCCTATATGCAACCCTCTGAACCGCCATAAAGCTCCCTAAACCCTAATCCCTAAACCCTAAACCCCCAACCCCTAAACCCCTTGACCCCTAAACCAATAAACCCCCAAAACTAAAACAAGCGATTAAGAAAAGGCCTCGATTTTTCAGACCTTAGGCTGGCGTGGTCTGGCTGAGCTGGAGGAGGACCGGAGGCTGCAAGGTGATTTTGAAATAGGGGGTTTAGGGTTTAGGGTTTAGGGCTTTCAGGGTTGAGGGTTGAGGGGTTTAGGGTTTAGGGTTTAGTATTTAGGCCCTTCTAGCAAACCCTACAAAGCCTTCTGAATCCCTAAACCCTAAACTTTAAAATCCAAACCTTCTCAAAGCTCCAACTAGCAAAGCCGATGTTTTATCGCCAGGAGTGGTGGAAGGCGCAGCGCCCAGAGGAACCCCTCCGCGCGGCCGCGTTCCTGGACTTTCTCCGGGCCCGCGCCCCGCAGTGCCTAAAGCCCTAAAGCCCTAAAGACCCTAAAGCCCTAAAGCCCTAAATCCCTAAACCCTTAAAGACCCTAAAGCCCTAAAGCCCTAAAGCCCTAAAGCCCTAAAGCCCTAAAGACCCTAAAGACCCTAAAGCTCTAAACCCTCAAATGCCCCCAAAAACCCCAAAAACCCTAAACGCCCCAAAAACCCCAAAGACCCTCAATCAAAGCCCCAAAAACCCTAAACCCTGAGTCCTAAACGCCTAGCGCGGAGCTTGGGAGATCGGGATCCCCAAAGCCCGAGAGCCCGACACCCTAAGACCCTGAGCCCCTAAATTAGGGCTTAGGGCTTAGGGTTTATAGGGTTCAGGGCTTAGGGTTTAGGGTTTAGGGTTCAGGGCTTAGGGCTTAGGGTTTAGGGTTAACCCTAAGCCCTAAAGCCCTCAAGCCCTAAACCATAAAACCCCAATGGTTCGGTTCAACCCGGCAAAAAAAGCCCTAAACTTCTAAAAAGCCCCAGATAAACGCTAGATCCAAAGCCTACACCCCAAACCCTCAACCCTGAACCTTAACCCCAAGATTTTGTCCCAGGGATCTCGAAAACCCCAAACTTCAAACCCTGAGCCGTCAGCCCTGCTTTAGGGTTTAGGGTTTAGGGTTTCTCGAACCTTCAGCTCCAGTGCTGTACGGTTTAAGGTGTGAGGTTTAGGGTTTAGGGTTTAGGGCCTTTTTAGGGATTAGGGTTTAGGGACCCTTGGCGAAAAAAATGTTGAATCTTCATATATGGAGCGGACAACTTCTAGCGAGATTCGTCAGAGGCAAGATCTCAGTAAGGCTATGATCATGGCGTTGCTTTCGGGGCTGTGAGTTTTGGGTTTAGGGCCGAGGGTTCAGCAAGCCTCGTCATGCTGGCTTGTAGTGGGAGATTTGGCTTCTAAACCCTAATCCCTAAACCCTAAACCCCTAAACCCAAAAAAAAACCCTAAACCCCTAAAGCCCTAAACCCTAAACCCTAAACCCTAAACCCCTAAACCCTAAACCCTAAACCTACGGCCGACCCCGAAACCCTAAACCCTAACATGGGGCCCCCAGGATGCCGTTTCGAGGACCCCAGGGATGAGGTCTAGAGTCTCGGGTTCCGGGTTTAGGGTTTAGGTTTAAAGGGTTAAGGGTCGGGCTAAAGACGTAAGGGTTTAGGGTTTAGGCGTAAAAGGAACATCTATAGACCCAGGTGCCATCCGAAGCCCGGCCCCGAGCTTCGCAGGCTCGCACCGAGTCGCGGATCGTGGTCGTCTCTCATGGTGCCTTCTTGGGCTACATTGCGGGGCCCCCAAGGTTTAGAAAACCCTAAATCCTCAACCCTAAACCCCAAACCCTAAAACCTAAACCGTAAACCCACGGGTTTAGAGGATTGCGGGTGTAGGGCTGGCTACACTGTTGGGCCCCCAGAGCTTGGAGGATTTGTTTCAGGGGTGTTCTTGAAGGAATACTGGAGCCGGCCAGTGTGTTGCAAGGGTTTAGGGTTTAGGGTTTAGGGGGGATATGCGGCGGTTTGATTTGCTTGAGTTGTCTCGCACAGAATGTGAAACCGTTGCGAGTGCCTCTTGCGCGGGAGCTAAGCTTCCTTGCTTTGGTCTGAGATCAACTGAGATAGAACCCTAAACCCTTAAACCCTAAACCCCTAAACCCCTAAACCTTAAACACTAAACCCTAAAACCCTAATTCCCTGCACCCCTAAACCCTTAAACCCTAACAGAAAGGACTGTTGTGGCGTGTATAATGCAGTTTTTCACACGCCACAACAGTCCCCTCTCAACCCTAAACCCCCGAAACTCCTAAACCCGAAAAGCGCGGAGCGTGGGTCTGGATTGCGGGCTGCGGCATGGGAGCCCTCAGCCCTACACCTTTTTGTGTTGCTTGCCTTCTTTACAATTTAGGGTCTGGGGTTTAGGGTTTACGGTATGGACAGATAGGGTTTAGAGTTTAGGGTACAGTAAGCAAGTATGCTTCGGGTTTGGGGTGCGCTAAGTAAGTGTGTTTAGGGCTTAGTAATATAGGCGTAACTACCAATACTATCTTGGGGGTTCCGTATTATAATTGTAGAACATCCCCCGAAACCCCATTCGAGTAATTAAGGCCCTTACAGTGAGTTTAGGGTTTAGGGTTTAGGGTACCTCTGAGCGGCCGCTGCAGCCTTGATAGCACAGTTGCCCTGCCGTTCCAGTCCTGAAAGTCAAGGCCTAGGGTCCCTTTTTAGGTCCCCAATATAGTACGGCACTCTTATAAACAGAGCTCCAAAAGGGACCCTCATTTCGAGAAGTTGATTCGATCGACAAATGACTATGCATATATATATATTATATACACATACATATACATTTTCACATATATATATATATGTATATATATATGCGCATGCACACGTACATGTACATGTCCATGTACATGTGCATCTGTACATGTAAACTTAACTGTATACAAGTATGAAATTGCATGTATATGTATGTGCATTTTGTATATGTATGTGCATGTATATGTATATGCATATGTGTACATCTATGTGTAGTTACATGTATATGTATCTGTATATGTTTATGTATATGCATATGTGTATTATGTTTATGTATATGTATATGTGTATTATGTTTATGTATATGTATATGTGTATGAATTTATACAGGTTCGTGTATATATATATACACATACATATCTGTATACGTATATGTATATGTTTTTGCATATGCAGCGTATCATATGCATATGCGTTTGTACATGTCATAGTATATATATATACATGTATATACATATATTTTTTGATGTGTGTGTGTATAAATGTATATACGCGCACATGTGTGTCGCCATGTTTTTTGTTTCTCTGTCTGTCTGTCTGTCTGTCTGTCTGTCTGTCTGTCTGTCTGTCTGTCTGTCCGAAGCTCTCTCTCTCTCTCTCCCTCTCTCGCTCTCCGTCAGTCTACCTCTCTGTGTCTCTCTGTCTGCCTGTCCATCTGCCCTCTCCGTGTCTTTGGCTGTATGGACGGATGGATGGATGGATGCAGGCAGACAGGCAGGCAGGCAGGCAGGCAGGTAGGTAGGTCGGTGGGTGGGTGGGTTTGTATGTGGGTTGACACATGCATCTTGCAGACACATACAGACGCAAGAGATACGCGGAAGAGAAGGGGGTACACAGAAGGCGAGAGAGAGAGGTCTGGGATCTGGTGTGTGACAAGCAGGTTATGTCCAGCTGTCGGTGGATCATCCTAAACCCAAAACGCTAAACCATCACCCCCAAAACCTTTACACCCAAAGACCTAAAGCCCTAAAGCCCCAAAGCCATGAACACCCTAAGCCTAAAACCCGAAACCCGCATCGAGGTCGGCTACCACATGGAAAATGCAAAGAAGCTCCCTGGCCGGTAGAGTTGGTCATGCCTGGCTTAATTATCTAGGGGCTTTTTGGGGTTTGCAATTTTTGGGGTTTTGGTTCAGGGTGGAGATTTTCGGGTTCGCTCCTGAGGGTTTAAATAAAGGCGTGCAAGCGATTCTAAAGGGTTTAATGGGCTTTCGCCTGGATTGTTGTTACAAAGCAGCAGTTGTTAATTGTCTGTTCTTGTTGCTGATGCCAGTGCGTGAATACTACCCTTGCCAATTCTGCTAGGAGATCAAATACCCGGGAAACCATAGCTTTGTTTGTGCATGAAGCATTCATTACGACACCTGGGGCTGGGTGTGCTCTTGGTTTCTTTGCTACTACGCCGATTAAACATGTTGCCTTTGGCAGGGCCTCCAACAGGACAAGGATTTCCCGCCACGTCCAAACCGGCACGACTTGTTGCGCGGCTCCTTTCAACCACTAGCCATCAGCTGATCGACAGATGTTCTGTCGAAGGCTTTTTCAGTTTCTTGAACTCAGGGCAGTCTTGGGGTAGGCGGCCTGCTACGCACAGGTGCGAGCAGCGTGGGTTCGCTTCACACACCAGCGAGAGCCCTTGACGTAGCCACAGCCTGAACCCTAAATCCTAAACCCCAGACCCTAAACCCTAAATCCCTACATCCCGAAATCCCTAAACCCCAAATCCTAAACCCTAGACAAAAAACCCTGAATCCCTACATCCCGAAATCCCTAAACCCTAAACCACCAGGCACATGATGAACCCCGACGAGGTCCAGGAGTCGAAAAAGTCCTGCCAGAGGCGGGGCCTTCTGCCACTTTTTCATAGGAGGCCCCCTGTGCGAAACTTAGGGGTTTAGGGTTTAGGGTTTTGGGGCACTGCTACTACTACTACTACTACCACCACTACTACTAGTAGCACCAGTTCTTCTGCTTTTTCTGCTTCTACTTCTGCTTCTCCTTTTGCTTCTACTTCTACTTCTACTTCTACTTCTACTACCACTTCTACTTCAACCCTAAACCCTAAACCCTAAACCCTAAACCCTAAACCCTAAACCGTTTCGTGGAGTTCTAGGAACCTTGTAAGCTGCTCCCTCCGAGCCCCAGAGGTCTTGCTTCAACATTGGCTTCGCTGTGTGCAGCGAGTGCAGCACCAGCTCTTTCTGCGTTTTTTGTGGGCTTTCAACGGTCGGGGCTTGAGTTTCGGGCTTTTTTTTCGGGTTTCGGGGTTAGGGCTTAGGGGTTAGGTTAGGGATGTCCTCCTTCCGATCTCTTGGATGCTCCTGCTTGAATGTGCTGCCGCATGTGGAGGCGCTGGAAGGTTGAGCTTGCATCCAGTCCGTCTGGCCGTGCTGTAATCTAGTTTCCATTATACTACAGGATGCCCCAATCCGATTATAGTTATGAAACAGACCCTACATTCAACCCTCCCTGTAACCCCTGAATAAACCCTTAAAGTAACCGTAACCCTAAACCCTAGACCCTAAACCCTAGACCCTGAACCCTAGACCCTAAACCCTAAACCCCAAACTTAAGTAACCATTCTAGGTCCCTTCCAGTAACCATTTATGGACCCTTAAAAGGAACCTTCCCCTGACTCTGAAAGCCTTCCAAACCCTAACCCCTAAACCTTAGCCTTAAACCCTAAACCCTAAACCCTAAGCCCTAAACCCAAAGCCTTAAACCCTAAGCCCAAAACCCTAAACCCTAAGCCCTAAGTCTTAGCCTTGAACCCTAAACGCTAAACCTTAAGCCCTAAACCTTAGCCTTAAACCTTAAACCCTTAACCCGAAACCCTAGCCGTAAACCGTAGCCTTAAACCCTAAACCCTAAACCTAGTACAGGTACGAAGACGCACCGCTGAAGATCCTCGCGAAGGCACTGACAAGTAAGCCTGGGCCCTCAACCTCTTTTTTGGATCCCCCAAATAGTGGGTAGGGTTTGGGGTTTAGGGTTTAGGGTTTAGTGTTTAGGGTATATAGTGGATCCAAATAGTGGGTAGCGGTTCCTTTAAGGGATCTGTAGGGTTTAGGGTTTGGGGTTTAGGGGGGTAGTTCTCTAAAGTAGGGTCCCCTTCTTGCATCCCCCCAAATACTACGGCACCCTTACAAAAAGGACCCCCAAAAAGTGACCCGAGTTTCACCCATATATTAACGTTTCGAGTTGAGGAAGCGAAGCTACGACGCCGATCCCTGGCCACACAAACGGGTAGTTCTCTAACTTAGTTCAGGGTTCTAGTGCACATGACCGTCTAGCTATATGGGGAGCTCTCTAAATTGGGGTCCCTTTTTAGGTCCCCAAGATAGTACGGCACCCTTTTCAAAAAGGACCCCCAAAGCAAACCCTAATTTAGAGAACTGCCCAAACCCAGGGCCCGGGCTGCACAGGGGCCATGGGCTCTTCTCGGTACCACTTCGCCGCGACGGTGCCTTTTTTTTTTTGAGGACCCCTTCATAGGCATCCGGGCTCAGAAGACTCAGATAAACCCTGGAAGCGGTGAAACCTTGAACCCTAAACTGTCGTCAAAGGTTTAGGGCTTTAGAGCTTTGGGGCTGAATTCAGGCTCATCCCAGCCACAGGCACCGTTGACGTGCCTGCAGGGCCTGGGGCGGAAGAAGGCCTCAGAACGTTACGGCGGCGGTATAGCCTGTGTTGCCTGTCGCTCGCTCATTCGCTCACTCGCTCTCTCTGTGCCTCTCCGCGTCTCTCTCCCTCTCTCTGTTTGTCTTTCTCTTTCTCTCTCTCTCCCTCCCTCCCTTCCGCCTAGCTCTATCTGTTTGTTCAGTCAGCTTTCTATCTCTCCGGATCTTTCCGTCTCTATCGGTTTGTTCATTTAGCTTTCTAAGTCTCTCAATCTTTCGCTCTCTGTCTTTCTCTCCGTCCCTGTGGCTTTCCCTTAGCGTGGCCCATAGCATGTTCAGGTCCGGTATGGGCGCTCGAAGCATGTGGGGGTTTCTGCAATCCGGGGTATCTCTACTGGGTGTCTTTTGTTGAGGATCTTGCAATTTTGGGGTGCATACTCGGGTCTTGCCATTCTTTCCTTACCCACGTCAAAATGAGCATGATTAAGGTGATCATGACCGTCTTTCGCAAGCGCGTGTTTATCCCCAGCTCCATTCGTCGTCATGAATCTCATGCTCACTGCCATCAATCCGCACTCCCATTCCCAAGCGCATCTTCCGCATTCCGACCCTTTGAATCCTACCCTGAACCTTAAACCCTAAAAACCTCCAAATCGTGTTTTGTAACCACATCAACGAAGCGATGGCAACGATCCAATCCCACGACCCCATTTCCGGGTCTGAATGACTTGTAACAACAGCCCACGCAGTCCCTGTCCCTATTTTCTCTTATACCATACGGTTGATGATAAAAATCCTGCAATGCCCATAATAAGGAACATACCAGAATTCCCATAGTTTAGGGTCCTTAAGATATAATGCTAAGGATTTTTACCATCAACAGTACTATGCGACGAAACCCCCAATTCCCAACGACTGAGGTCCACTACAATTAATAAACCTCATAAAGCCCCAGTAGGATTCAGATACAATTTCTACCACAAGTTGGACTTTCTAAAGCGCCGACATTACGCCGTAAAGTCCTAACCCTGAGCCCTGAATCCTCAATGCAGCCGCAACGAGACGCCTACAAGGCCTCGATGATCGCCACCCTGGGTCCGAAGACGGTTTCGGACCGGGCGGCCCTTAAGCACTTTGGGGTTGAGGGTTTAATCAACCCTAAACCCTAAACCCTAAACCCTAAACCCTAAACCCTAAACCCCACACTAAACCCTAAACCCCAAAGTTGAGGCTTTTTTGGGCTGAGATTCGACAAACTTCTCTGGAAAAGTTGAATCGTCAGAGAAAGAGGGTTTTGCTGGGCTTTTGTTGGGGTTTGGTACTAGCAACACGATCCCCCATATGGGTAGTTGTCTAAATTGGGGTCCTTTTTTTCGGGTCCTTTTTGATAAGGGTGCCGTGCTATATTGAGGGCCTGAAAAGGGACCCTGATTTAGAGAACTACCCATATAGCTAGACGGTCATGTGCACTAGCACCCTAAACCCTAAACCCTAAACCTACCCTAAACCCTAAACCCGGAGTTTGGAGTTCAGGGCGAGGGTTCGCACTTGTTTGGGGGTTTGGGTCGGGGTTGTAGGGTCAGAGTTTAGGGAAGAGGGGCTCGGGGGTTTGGGGTTTAGGGTCTTAGGGCTTTAGGGAATAGGGTTTAGGGTCTTAGGGTTTAGGGAATAGGGTTTAGGGAATAGGGTTTAGGGAATAGGGTTTAGGGAATAGGGTTTGGACAACCCGATCCTGAGTTCGCAGCTATGCAGGAAGCCAGAAAGCCTCGAGACATGAAGCACTAAGCCCCTATCCTTTAAACCCTAAACACTAAACTGAAATGCTAAAACCCTAAAACCCTAAACCCCTATCCCTTAAACCATAGATTCTAAACTCAAACCCTAAACCCTCAACCCGAAACTTGTAGGGGGCCAGCGAGGGGGCTGAAGAGTCAGGAAAGAAAGAAGTAGCAGATAAGCTTGGAACCGAACGCATAAGCCTGAGTAATTGTGTAGTGAATAACAGGAAGAAGACCCATAATGATGATAATAGTTAACAGTAGTGGGTAAGACTGTTCTTTAGGGTTCAATTATCACAAGTATGTATACTTTACCCTAAGGCCCTATTCTCAATCTTAAGGCCAGGTACGGCCCTCATATGAAGCCCTAAACCCTAAACCCTAAACCCTAAACCATTACACCCTAAGTAAACCATTACACCCCAAGCCCTGTATGCTTAAATGCTGGAACAGGACCTTGCGTCCTGGAAGTTCGCGCGGTGGGCCGAGGTGCACCGTTTCAGGGTTTGGCAGTTTAGGGTTTAGGGGTTTAGAGCTTTGGGGTTTGGGATCTAGGGGTTTAGGGTTTAGGGTCTAGGGGTTTAGGGTTTAGGGTCTACCGGGATCTTTGCTGCCGTTACAGCTGGCGTGATGGTGTGTTACATCTCCATGGTTCTTAGTAGGGAATGGGGGAATGGATCCCTGTGATAGTCCCTTAAGGTCCCCTGTAGTAGTCCCAAAAACCCATTCCTCCATTCCCTACTAAGAACCAGTCAGACATTGAGGCCATTGTGATCCTCGGCCCGAATGAGCAGGACGGCAACCGGGACGTCACTCGGCTTCTTCCCAGAGAGCCCAAGACCCCCTTAGTTAAGGAATCATACCTTAAATCATAGTATGAAGGCCCCTATCATTTAAGGGTCTATTCCTTAATTCCCTTGTGGAGCCCTTATAGAGACCCTTATAGGTCCCCTTAAGGAACCCTATAATTTAAGGTAGATTCCTTAGTTAAGGGGGTCTTGGGCTCTCTGGTTTGTTTCTTGTTTCCCGGGGTCGCCAGTCTTGGGTCCCACGATAACAAATGTCCCCAAACCGTACACACCCTAAACCCTATGGTTTAGGGTTTAGGGTTTAGGGGCTTAGGTTTAGGGTTTAGGGTTTAGGGTTTAGGGTTTAGGGTTTAGGGGCTGAGTAGTTAACCTTTGACCTTTATGGGCTTGTATAATCCTGCTATATTTCAAAAGGTTAACCTTTTTCTGGACAAAGGTACTCAGCCCCTAGGAAAGCCTGATCCCTCATGAGGATGCGAGGTTTTGAAAGTGGGCCGAAACCTTGGCGCAAGCATTGCAAGTACACCCGGAGCCCAAAGCAAAAAACCCGGCCAAATTCAAGCCCTATGAAACATAATATACTGAAATGCAGCATAGCACAACTACAAATAGGATAATATAACGTATAATATAATGGTAAATAAAGTTTTAAAATGGGACATAGTATAATAACAAGTAGAAGTACTCATGTAAGTATAAGTGTAAACAGAAGCATTCATATGACTATTCACAAGAGTATGTATTTATATACATATATACGTAAATACAGAATCCCATAGCCCTAAACCCCATGCTCCGACATGCATGAGCCAATTGGGCAAAATCCATCCTTAAGACCTCAACCCCCCCGCCCCCTGGGTAGAAAAAACGGAGCTCCAAGTTCCAAGCTCAACGCCTTCCTTTTTTGTATTTCTTAGGGGGTTTGGGTTTTAAGGCTCAGGGTGCAACGCCTTCATTCTGTATTTCTTAGGGGTTTAGGGTTTAAAGCCTTCATGTTGTGTTTCGTCGAGACATCCTAACAACCTTTAGCAATCCTGGTGCACGCTTTATAGTAATCCGTATCGTAACCCCTATAGTAGCCCGTACATTAAGCCTTGTAGTAACCGAAAACGGACCCCGGGAGGTGGGGGGCGGGGCGGGGGGGACCTCGGCAGCCATTGATTGTGACAGGTCTTTGTCTGTGTTTTTTGGAGGCCTGCAAGGAACAGCCTCAGCCCGAGACCACGTAAACGCTGAACCTTGCTTGGAGGTTCATGGATAGTGATACGTGGAGTTATAAGTCCCCTAATAAGGGTTACAATTCTAGTTACCCTACTTATAACCCCTAAACCCTAAACCCGAAACCCCAAAACCCTAAACCCTAAACCCCTAAACCCTAAACCCTAAACCCCAACCCCTAAACCCTAAACCCTAAGACCCCAACCCCCCTTATAACTACCCATGAACCTCCCAAGTCTCGGAGGTAAGCAAGCTGCAGCGGAAGATGAACATTAACAAGGCTCTTGACAAGGCAGTGAAACCAAGAGCCGGGAGGAGTTCCCAGAGAGCCCAATACCCCTCAATTAAGGAATCTACCTGAAATTGTTACGGGCCTTAAAGGGATCTATAAGGGTCTCTATAAGGGCTCTATAGCGGAATTAAGGAATAGACCTTAAATTATTGGGGGCCTTAATATCATGATTCAAAGCACATTCCTTAGTTAAGGGGTATTGGGCTCTCTGGGTTCCGAAATGGGATCGAGCGACGGAGGATCCCTTCCGAAGAGGTATTAGAAGGGTTGCTGTACGGGTTTCGGGAACCCTAAACCCTAAACCCTAAAACCTAAACCCTAAACCCTAAACTGCAAACCCTAAACCCTAAACCCTAAACCCTAAACCGGTTACGGGACTTGAGTTTGGCAGGTAGGTTCAGCAGGTTTCTCGCATCTGTGTGCATGGCCGATCGGACACTGACCCATCTCTTTCAGGAAGGTCTTGCTTGCCTTGCTTCATAATCATCTAGCTGAACCACAGACAAATATCGAGGGAACCTTGTCGATCAATAATTTTCGAGGCTCGGAGGGTGCTCTCTTTCCACGGCCTTCGCAGGAGTGGGAGGGGTGGGCCATGTCCTTCCTCCTGGATGCTCCTCCGAGTGCCTTCGCAGGCCGCATCGTAGCATCGGGTGTGTGTGTACACGTTGAAGCAGGTGTTCTGAACCGCTGCTGTTGTTGTTGTTGTTGCTGCTGCTGCTGCTGCTAATGCTACCACTACTTCCACTACTACCACTACTCCCGCTACTCCCACTACTACCACTACTACCGCTACTACCACTACTGACGCTTCTATCTCTACTGCCATTACTATCACTGCTATCACTGCCGCCACCGCTACCACTACTACCGCTACTACCAGTACTGCCACTACTACCACTCCTACCACTACTACCACCACTACCACTACGACCACTGTTACCACTGCTGCTGCTGCTGCTGCTACTACTACTACTACTACTACTACCACTACCACCACCTACCACCACTACTATTACCACGACCACGACCACTACCATTAACGCCACCATCACCACGACTACTAGCAACAACAACAACAACAACAACTGCGAATACTACTCCTCCTGCTGCATCTGCCTTTTTCTGCTGCTGCTGCTGCTACTACTACTACTACTACTACTACTCCTACTCCTACACTACCACTACCACTACCACTACCACTACCACTACCACTACCACTACCACTACCACTATGACTACCACTACCCCTACCACCACTACAAGTACGACGACGACGACGACTACTACTACTACTACTACTTCTACTTCTATTTCTACTTCTACTTCTACTTCTACGTCTACGTCTATGTCTACCTCTCCTACTACTGCTAAGGCGACGGCGACGACGACTACTACCACTACTACTATGGTCATCATGCGAGTTCGCTGTGGTTGTTTTCATGAAGGATGGGGTTATGTCGAGCGAAATATCTGCAAGGAACCCTTAAAGGAACCTTCATAAATCCCGTTAAAGGATCCCTTAAAACTTAAAGGAACCCTTTAAAGGAACCCTTTAAAGGAACCCCTAATAGATCCCCTTGAGGCCTTGAAGGATCCCTTTAAAGGAACCCCTAAGCACTCCTTGGGCCTCTGGGGCCGATCAGGTCTGACGCCTGCGAAAGATCCGGTCTTCAAGTCCATCGGGATCAACAACATCAAGGATTCGCGGCTCTGTATTAGGTTTTAGGGATTAGGGTTTAGGGATTAGGGTTTAGGGGATACTCTGTAGTGTTTTATATAACATCGAGCATAACCCCGCTTTAGGGTTTAGGGCTTAGGGCTTTGGGGTTTAGGGCTTTAGGGGTTTAGGGTTTAGGGGTTAGGGCCTTTAGGGGATTAGGGTTTAGGGTTCAGGATTTAGGGATGCGATACTCTGTAGTGTCTTATATAACATCGAGCATAAGGGTTCAATTGGAGGGATCTGTATGGGTTCAAAAAAGGGGGGGCCTATAGGGGGGGTTTAGGGTTTAGGGTTTCACATCAGGGACGCGCGGTTTAGGTTTTGTAGGAGGAGCATGGGGAGCAGGAGGAGGAGACGGAGGAGGAGGAGGCAGGGAGAGGAGGGCGGAGGAGGGCGGAGGACGGGGGAGGGCGGAAGAGGACGGAGCCTGGGAAGGGGAGGAGAGCGAAGAGGAAGTGGAGGACGAATCTGCGTTTCTGGACGTTTGCCTCGTCTTGTTGTTCTGATTCTCCGTCCCCTCGTCCTCTCCCTACTACGTCAGGAGTGCCAAGAGTAGAACTATAGATCGTATCAATAATGACAAGAACCACCACCTCCACCACCTCCACCACCATTTCCGTCACCACCTCCACATGCGTGAATGGTGTGCCGTCCAGAGCATGTCCTTAAACCCATACCTAAACCCTAAACCCTAAACCCCTAAACCCCAAACCCTAAAGCCTAAAGCCTAAAGCCTAAGCCCTAATCCCCTCAACCCTAAACCCGAATCTCTGGGCCCGATGTTGTCAGGATTTGGGCGAGTGGAAGTACTATCGCGCCGGCCTTGGCAGTCCTTTCGCCCCGAAGTGAACCCAGCTGCCGCGTGCTCTGAGATAGAAGAATGAATAGCTACCTATGTTGTTCCTTAGGGTTCTTTATTATGTTGTTCCTTAAGGGTTCTTTATTATACTTATAAACTACACCCCCCAAACCCCATTCAGTTCATGAAGGCCCTTACAATAGCAGCTTCTCTCAGCTCGGGGTCGATCGAAAGCGGCATTGTTCCACAGGATGCAGGCACAGACTGAGATGACCGAGCCCGAACCTAAACCCTTATCCCAAAACGCCTAGCCCGAAAGCTCCTCAACCCTAAACCCCAAACCGGAAGCCCAAAACCCCACTACTCTCTAAGCCCAAAACCCTTAAAAATTCCTAAACCCTAGACCCTTAAACCCTCAAAATCCTACACCCTAGACCCTTAACCCCTAAAAATCCTAAACCCTAGACCCTTAAACCCCCTGGAAGTACCCAAAAAGGAACCCTACCCTTCAAAGCGGCCCCTGGTTTCCCAGCTGTCCAAAGCCTCCGGTGTGAAAGGAGGCCGCCTCGCCCTGAAAGCTCTTGGTTTAGGGTTTAGGGTTTAGGGGTTTAGGGGTTTAGGGGTTTAGAGTTTAGGGTTTATGGGGTTTAGGGGTATAGGGTTTAGGGTTTAGGGTT
>CAJNJA010072675.1:7048-21971 GCA_905231915.1 Symbiodinium necroappetens | reverse complement strand
GGTGGTTGGTGGTGGTGGTGGTGGGTGGTGGTGGGTGGTGGTGGGTGGTGGTGGGTGGTGGTGGGTGGTGGTGGGTGGTGGTGGGTGGTGGGGGTGGTGGTGGTGGTGGTGGTGGTGGTGGGTGGTGGTGACGGTGGAGCCCCTGCTGATGCCGATATTGAAGCTGATGGTGTTGGTGTTGCTGTTGCATATGCGGCTGAAGATGATGACGACGACGATGCTGAGATGATGTCGAGGTTGGTTGACATTGTTATATGTCATGGCCTGAAGAGCCATCCAGAGCCCTTGTCTTCCACGCTTAAAGGGGCGAGCCCTTCAGGTCAGGGCTTCTTTGCTAGATGCGATGCATCAAACGACGTCGGTTGTAGGGATCACATTGTTTACCTCTTGGGGTTTAGGGGTTCAGGGTTTAGCGGCGTTTAGGGTTTAGGGGTTTGGGGTTTAGGGTTTATACTATATACGGCTGTAGGGGTGTGGGGTTTGCGGGTTGTTCAACATCGCCAAGTTGTCGAAATTGAGTGCATCCGGGCAATGGGGCTTGGTGTAGGCCCAGCAGCAATCCGAAAAAGGGCCTCGCCCCAATCTACAGTAGACCCATAGGCCTATAAGTAGTTCCTTATAAAAAGCAACTACTTAGGGTTTAGGGTTTAGTTTTTAGGGCCCAGGGTTTAGGGTTTAGGGTTTCATAAGTAGTTCCTTTTTGGGATTACCTTGTAGGATTCTACATACAAGCCGTAAAAAAGCAACTACTTAGGGGGCCTTTTTCTGGGAAGCCCAAAAGTTGGCAACCCAATAGCTTCAATCCTTAAGAGATACTGTGGGTTTAGGGTTTAGGGCTTAGGGCTTAGGGCCTTTATCCGCTTTCCAATCTTTTGGGGTTTACTTAGGGCCTTAATTCGGTTTCCAATCTTTTAGGGTTTACTTTAAACCCCCAAACCCTACACTACAGCCCTAAACTCGGAGTCGTCGTTTGTGAGAGACTCCTTCATTTCTAAAGCCGACACCACTAAACAAGCTAAAGCCATAAGCCCCACGTGGTCATGTAAGACAGATTCCATTATTTCTGTACCCTATGTGCCCCAAACCCTGGACCGTCATTTAAGACAGATTCCATCACCTCTAGAACATATTGCCCAAACCCTAAACCCTAAACCGCTAAACCCTAAACCCTAAACCGTCATGTCAGAGAGATTTGCAAGAGGCAACGACCATTTGGACCGGACCCTGACAAAGATCGAGGAAAGCGTCCGATATCAGGCAAGGCTCGTTTTAGGGTTTAGGGTTTAGGCAGGTAGCGAGGTTCTCAAGGCTATCTCATTCTCCAACTCTTGGCTTCAGTGCAGGGTCTTCGGGCTTTGGCCCAATGCAGACCCAAACCGAAAGTTGGCAAGACCCAAGCTCCATCCGCAGAATTTGGGGTTTAGGGTTTACGGTTTAGGGTAGGGTTTACGGTTTAGGGTACGGTTTAGGGTTTAGGGGTTCAGGGTTCCCCAAAGCCCAGCATCTGTTCCTCAAACCCTGCACATTGATGCTAAGCCCTAAGCCTAAGTCCTGTTTGTTTAGTTTTCAGCCCTCTCTTTTCATTCACACAAACAAACCTACACAAAAGCTAAATAAGCTCAACAGCCACCTAATCCCCATACATCTTCAAAGCCCGCCAAGGAAAACCATGGCCCTGAAGCCCTAAACACACAAAGCCCTAAACTCTAAAATCCGAAACTCTCAACAATGAACCCGGAATTCTGAACACCCTATAAAACCCCAAATCCCTAAACCCGAAACGCTCAAACCCTAAATCCCTAAAACCCTAAAGCCCTAAAGCCCTAAAGCCTTAAAACCCTAAACCCTATACCCTAAAACTCAAAAGCCCTAAACCCTAAAACCCTAAAGCCCTAAAGCTCTAAAGCCCTGAAACCCTAAAACCCTAAAGCCCCAAAGCCCAAAGCTCTAAACCCTCAAACCCTAAAAACCTTAAAACCCTAAAACCCTAAACCCTAAAACCCTAAAGCCCTAAACCCTAAAACCCTGAAACCTTGAAGCCCTAAAACCCTGAAGCCCTAAAGCCCTAAAACCTCAAAACCCTATACCCTATGGGTAGTTCTCTAAAGTAGGGTCTCTTTTTGGGTCCCCATTGTAGTACGGCACCCTGGACCCTAATTTAGAGAACTAACCCTAAAGTCCTAAACCCTGAAACCCTAAAACCCTAAAGCCCAAAGACCCTAAGACCCTAAAGCCCTAAAGCCCTGAAGCCCAAAACCCTATGGGTAGTTCTGTAAAGCAGGGTCCCTTTTTGGGTCCCCATTGTAGTACGGCACCCTTATAAACAGGACCCTAAAAGCGACTCTAATTTAGAGAACTAACCCTAAAACCCTAAAGCCCTAAACCCTAAAGCCCTAAAACCCTAAAACCCTGAAACCCTAAAACCCTAAGACCCTAAAACCCTGAAGCCCCAAACCCTATGGGTAGTTCTCTAAAGTAGGGTCCCTTTTTGGGTCCCCATTGTAGTACGGCACCCTTACAAAAAGGGACACTAAACGGGACCCTAATTCAGAGAACTAACCCTCAAGCCCTAAAACCCTAAACCCTAAAACCCTGAAGCCCTAAAACCCTACAGCCCCTAAAGCCCCCAAGCCCCTAAAGCCCTAAACCCCTAAAGCCCCTAAGGCCCCGAAAGCCTGAAACCCTAAAACCCTACAGCCCCTAAAGTAATTCTAAAAACCCTGAAAACCTAAAACCCTAAAGCCCCTAAAGCCCTATACCAAAACACTTCAAGCTTTGCCAGGCCCAGGGCGCAAAGAAACCTTGGCTTGACGACGATGGAAAGGCCGGGGTTCAGGTGTTTTTTCTAGGTTTAGGGCTTATTTAGGATTTTTGGGGGTTTAGGGTTTAGGGGTTTAGAGTTTTTTTGCAGGGTTTAGGGGCTTTTTTCGGCCCCGGTTTGGGGATTAGACCTTCCAGGTTTCGCATGTAGAGTTTTGGCTTTGGTGGGTTAGGAGTTCGTGTATCTTTGGGCTTGAAGTTTTGAAAGCACAGGATTCCTAAACTTCCCCTAAACCCTAACCCTTTTGGTGGCACTTAACAGGGTGCTTTAGGTTGTCGGGTTCTGGCATGGGATGAGCTGAAGCACTGAAGGATTGCACTCGTCACAAATATCATGCTGTGTGCTCTCCTGCATCCACCTCTTCTTTCAAAAGCACAACCCTAGTAGCCCACCTAGCCATGTAGTGGGGAACTGCTCCCCATACACCTTTAGTATAGTGACCTATGTATGCTCGCTGGCACGCCATACTTCCTAAACTCTACACCCTAAACACTGAAGCCTTTCCTAAACCCTGAACCCCAAGCCCCAAATCATCCTCAGGTGATTTGGTCGGCGAACCGGATCAAGGCATCCCTTTCTGTCACTCGGTTTCCCTTCTCAAACACTGAGTACCCAAAGGCCCTAGGTACTATTATGGGGCGGGGTGGGGGTGCTTTCCCCAATCATAAGAAGGATTCCTAATATAGAAACCTGAGTTTCTACTAGTATAGGTGCCTTGGACCCTTGGGATACCATCATGATTCTAAAAATCTGTGAAGACCTTAAATTAAAGCCTCAAGACCTCAACTCTGAGCCTCCTTTACGGGGACCCTGGGCTTGTAGCTTTAAGCTTGGTGGTTGTGCATTCGCGTAGAGATGTAGTATTCTCAAGTTGGTTCTTTATGAAAATGTTAAATTATAACCTGCTCTCTGAATCTTTTAGAACTTGCAGGGTTTGTGCACTAGCTGAACTGGTCTCAGGCCTCTCGGAGGTTAAGAGTGTCTGGCTGCCGGGTGGGTCTTTTGGCTTGGTGGTGAGGGCTGTGGGTTTAGGGTGCACTGGATTGCAATATTGCTTTCGGCATGGAGAGTGGCTGACAGGCCCTATTGTGGCCGTAGTTTGGCAGATCAAGCAGACGTCATAGAGCGTAGTCTGAGCAGAGCTAAGCAGTACTGTCAACAAGGGCGATGGGCCGCAAGATGCCACTGTTGTCGTAACTCGTATGTTTCTTAGATAGATAGATAGATAGATAGATAGATAGAGAGATAGATAGATAGATAGATAGATAGACAGACAGACAGATAGACAGACAGATGGATCGATAGATAGATAGATAGATAGATAGGTAGATACACGCACATATATATATATATATATCTGTGCATATATATATATACATACACAAATATAGATATAGTACAGAGGCAACGTGGTTCAAGGTTGCATTCTTTGTGTGGCTTCAGCCGTAAGCTTGAGTGCACCCCAGGAACTGCAGAGAAGGCCACGGTCCTGAGCCCTGCGAATCCCTGACAAATCACTCTGAAGCCCTACCTTTGGCCCAACAGAGCTACCTTCAGGGTTTGGGGTTTAGGGTTTAGGGTTTGGGGTTTAGGGTTTAGGGTTTCGGGTGCATAAGGGCTCAGGGTTTAGGGTTTATGTGCCCAACAAGACCTGCCTTTAGGGTTTAGGGTTATGTAACTGGCCCGAAAGACCTACCTTCAGGGTGTAGGCGTGTGTGGCCAAAAAGACCTGCCCTTAGGCCTTCGGGCTTAGGGTTCATGTGGCCCAAAAGACCTACTTTTTCAGGAACTATATATATACATATATACATATGTATATATATATATATTTTTGATATGTATATATAAACCATAGTAAGGAACCTCAAAACTTAGGTCTTTTCGTCTACAGCTAGGGCTTCAGCTACCCAAACTGCTATGCTTTGGGGTTTAGGGTTTAGGGGCTTAGGGTAGAGGGTTTAGGATGTAGGGCTACTGGTTTATGCGATATATGGTTAGCAACCTACTATTGCAGTAACTGGAGCACCAGGGCAAGGCTGTTTGAGCCACTGCCGGCGCCAAGTTCAACTCCGTTTTGGAAACCCTAAAGTGGATCCTTGTTGGCTACAATTTTTACATCCTTGTTTGGATTAAAAAATGATCATTTATGATATAGCCCCAACAGGGAACCAGTAAACCCTAAACCCTACACCCTAAAACCCTAAACCCGAAGCCCTTTCAGGCTAGCCTCGATAGACCACCAGACGCTACAAGTCTTCAGTGCTGTTAGTCGACAGGTGGCGAAGTTCGTGTTTTCACAAGTTTCTCGGCAAGGATGGGGTTCAGGGTGTTTAGGGTTGAGGTTTAGGGTTTAGGGTTTTAGGGTTCAGGGTTTAGGCTTCAGGGTTTGGGGTTGAGGTTTAGGATGTACATGTTCTCGGACTTCAGTTTGATCGACACCAGAGCCTGGATTGAACTTATGCGCTGTCAGGCAGGTGTCCGCATGAAAAGAAGAAGAAGACGCAGACACGCGACTCAGGTTTTAGGGTTTAGGGGCTTAGGATCATGGGCGAATCGCCTGCCGTTTGAAAGCGCCCGCGAGCTGCGGGTCAGCAGTGATCCGATTCTCTCTGCTATCGTCTTGTTGGAGGCATTCTGCACTCCCTAAACCCTAAACCCTAAACCCTGAACCCTAAACCCTAAACCCTAAACCGCAACGGCTGGCCTGGGGGATTCTCAGTACCCTTGAATCGATACACCTGAAACCCCAAAGGGCTCCGCATGATTGTGGGTACATTCAGTACTTCCCCTGTTGTGCACCACGTGCTGACTGATGAGATTCTGACCATAAGGCCCTGAGGACTCATGGTTCCAGGCTTTTGGCCCCAATCCTAAAACCTAAACCCTAAATCCCTAAAACCTAAACCCTAAACCCTAAAACCTAAGCTGTTGGGCCATGTTGAGCTTTAGGGTAGCCTCTTGCACCTTCAGGGAGGGGTGGGTTTATGGTTTAGGGGTTTGGGTTTAGGGTTTAGGGGCTTTAGTGGTTCGGGTTTTGCACCTATGACTAGCCCAAGTTGTGTGCCTGTATAAACTTACATGTACACACAGAGGCTCATACGGTGTGCATACCCAGATACGTATACATATACGAATACATATACCTACATGCCTATCTCTCTCTCTCTATATATATATATAACTAATATACATGTGTATGTACATATACATACACACACACATATATATATGTATATATATACATATGTGTGTGTGTGAGTACCCATATGTGCATAGATTACATATACATATATACATATATACACACATGCACATCTGTATGTGTGTTTTGTACATATGTAGATGGTGACTGTTCTACTTACACATAGTTAGTTCGATCGAATATACATAGAGATGCGCGTGTGTGTGTGTGCGTATGCGGATGTGTGTGTGTGTGTATTCTTTTGTATGTGTGTGTACACACCATGCATAGAGTGGGACGGGCGGGGACTTGCAACAACAATGTTAGTAATACCTATCCTACAAGGAACTTTGCAGCTATTCACGATTCCTAAACCCTAAACTTTAAACCTTTCCGTGACGTAGAGATCTTGGATGTGCGGTTGGGGCCACATGGTCTCAGACTCCGCTTCTCCGCGATCATGGGTTGTGCTAAGAGGTGTGGGATATTCGGCTTTTGGGGTTGGGGTTTAGGGTTTAGGAGGTGTGCGATGGGTTTGGGGATTAGGGCTTAGGGTTTGTGTAGGAGCTGTGTGATAGTTCGTGGCCTTGGTTTTGGATCTCTGGCAGCAACCAAGGTCTTTGAGACGATCATGGGCTTCATCATCATTCTGAACCTGTACCTTATCATGCGCGAAGTGGACCTCCAATGTAGGGATAGCAGGGCTTATAAGGTTGAAGGGACCCACCCCTGTTTTATATGAGGGTCTGGGGATTCGGATGTTGGGCGCAGGGTGGAGGCAGAGTGAGGATATGATTCAGGGTGGCTCACGTGCAGACATGAGAGAGATGTAGAAACCCTAAACCCTAAACCCTAAACCTAAACCCCAAACCCCAAACCCTAAACCTAAGCCCTAAACCCGAAGCCCTAAACCCTAGACCCTAAACCCTCGTATGTCACGGCTAGCTAGCGGCTAGACCCTCAGTTCCTGGATGCTGAGTCTGTGGTGCACAGTAGCTACCCATAAGGCCCCTAAGTAGTTCCTTTTTGTGGTTTATACTTAGAATCCTATAGGGGTTTAGGGTTTAGGGTTGGTAATCCCAAAAAGGAACTACTTAGGGGCCTATGGGTAGGGTGTATTGTAGGGCTTCCGAGATGAAATCGGGATGACTCTGGCATTTTGGCATCGCATGAGATGTTCCGAGGATCTGTCAAGCACACCGTGTCCTTGAAATTGTGATGTAGTGGCTCAGGGCTTTATTCTCTCCGCTTCGAAGTCCGCGATTTGCTCTTGAAATTTGGAGTCGATGTGGAGGCTGCGGATTTCGGGGCTAGAGTTTCTTAGTGTGAACAGCCTTTCGAAAACCAGGTATCCACCCTGAGCCTCAATGACTCAGTTTTGGAATCCTCGGGAAATCATGCAATGCGCATGCTGTGCGACGCCACCTCCCACGCGAAAGACCCTAAACCCCAAAACCTAAAACTTCAACCCTAAACCCCAACACCCTAAACGCTAAATCCCGAAGCCTTAAACCCTAAACCCCAAAACCCTAAAACCTAGCCGAACCCTAAGCCCTCAATCCAAAAGCCTAAACCTTAAACCCTAAACCCTAAAAGCAAGCAGGACAGCGATGCGAGCTGCATCACGACCTATGGGTCGCTGGCGAAGCGCTGAGTTGAAGGGTAGTGTCATTACGATGTTTGGGGATTACGGGGTTTGGGTTTAGAGTTCCAGGTTTAGGGTGTAAGGTTTAGGGTTTAGGGTAGAGGGGTTACGATGGTTGGGGTTTGTGGTTTCGGGTTAGGGTAGCGGGATTACGGTGTTTGGGTTTACGGTTCCGGGTTTAGGGTGTAGGGTTTGGGGTTTAGGGTAGTGGGATTACGATGGTTGGGGTTTAGGGTTTCTGGTTTAGGGTTAGGGTAGTGGGATTATGATGTTTGGGTTTAGGGATCCGTTTAGGGTGTAGGGTTTAGGGTTTCGGGTAGTGGGATTACGATGGTTGGGGTTTACGGCTTATCGTTTAGGGTTGAAGAGTAGTGTGATTACGATGTTTGGAGATTACGGTGTTTGGGTTTAGGGTTCCGGGTTTAGGGTGTAGGGTTTAGGGTTGAGGGTAGTGGGATTATGATGGTTGGTGTTTAGGGTTTATGGTTTAGGGTTAGGGTAGTGGGATTACGATGTTTGGATTTAGGGTTCCGGGTTTAGGGTTTAAAAGTTTAGGGCTGTGGGACTACGATGGTTGGTTTTAGGGTGTAGGGTGTAGGTTTGAGTTTTTAGGGTTCAGGGTGGTGGGATTACGATGGGTTGGTGTTTAGGGTTTTTGGTTTAGGGTTCGGGTAGTGGGATTACGATGTTTGGTTTTAGGGTTCCGGGTTTAGGGTTTAGGGTTTAGGGTAGTGGGATGCCGATGGTTGGGTTTAGGGTGTATGGTGTAGGATTTTACAGCATAGGGTTCAGGGTCGTGGGATTACGATGGTTGGGGCTTAGGGTTTATATGGTTTAGGGTTAGGGTGGTGGGATGCCGATGTGTGGGTTTAGGGTTTAAGGTTTAGGGTAGTGGGATTACGATGCTTGCGTTTAGGGTGTAGGGTGTAGGTTTAAGGTTTATGGTTCAGGGTGGTGGGATTACTATGGTTGGGGTTTAGGGCTTTTGGTTTAGGGTTAGGGTAGTGGAATTACGATGTTTGGGTTTATTCTGTGCTCAAAGACCACCAGTCGGGCAATGCCGCCCTCAGGGCGAACAATGCTGCAGAATAGCAATACAGGGCCTATAGACAGGCCAGGCAAGCCGGTGATAATCCGGAAACCTGCGTGTCTCGCTCGGCGTTCGGGCGGAACCGAGCTCGTCCGACGAAAGCACAGAAAGCCGCCGCGAAGGCGACATTGGCGCCTAAGGCGCCAGGCGCGGCGCCGAAGTCTTCGTCGCCAGATGCCCCGCAGCCCAAGCGCCCACCAACACCGCCAAGGCCGCGTACTAAGGCCCATACCGGCCGCTCAGGCAGATCACCGAGCTCACCGAGCTCATCTACTTATTGGGGTGTAGGGTAGTGGAATTAGGATGGTTGGGTTTAGGGTGTAGATGTAGGTTTTAGGGTTTAGGGTTCAGGGTGGTTGGGGTTTAGGATTCAGGGTGTAGGTTTTAGGGTTTAGGGTTCAGGGTGGTGGGATTACGATGGTTGGGTTTAGCGTGTAGGTTAGGGTTTAGGGATTAGGGTGGTGGGATTACGATGGTTGGGTTTTAGGGTTTATGGCTTAGGGTAGTGGGATTGCGATGTTTGGGTTTAGGATTCCGGATTTAGGGTGGTGGTGGGATTACGATGGTTGGAGTTATGGTTTAGGGTTAGGGTAGCGGGATTACGATGTTTGGGTTTAGGGTCCCGGGTTTAGGGTGCAGGGTTCAGGCTTCAGTGGTGGGATTACGATGGTTAGCATTTACAAAGATCGCCTGAAAGTGTAACCCATTTTAAGGGCTGTTCTCGTCATAGCATCGCCACGGCGCGGGTTATTTTAGTTGAAAAAACAGTAGCAGGTCTTGGTTTCGCTGCAGGTATAAACACACAAATAAGTCTGCCAATTGATGGGCTTAGGCTACCAACTGTGTTGTTGAAGCTAAGAGATGTTTTGGGCAGTGGCGGTGGTGATGGTGCCAACAGCGGTGGGGGTGGCAGCAGCTCTTGGAGCTGTTGCTGATTCCCAGTTGGTGCTACCCATAGGCCCCTAAGTAGTTCTTTTTTGGGATTACCTTCTAGGATTTTAAATATGAACCACAAAAAGGAACTACTTAGGGGCCTATGGGCAGTTACTTTGTCTTGTTTGAGCAAGGTGCTCCCCAGCCCAAAACAATCATAGCCCGATGACCGAGGAATTTGTTGCTGTGCTGCCAACCGGAAACGATGACTTGGTCTTGTAGGGTCACGGTTTGACAAGGATCGGACCCTAAATCTAGCACATTTTCAGGTGGGTAGTTACCGTTATCGGAGCCTTATAGAAGGTCTCTATACCTTATGGAAGCCTTCTTGAAACCCTATATACCCTAAACCCTAAACCCTAAACCCTACCCTAAACTCCCCACCTGTAGTTTCCCTTAACTAAATGCTGATTTCCAGGAGGAGACTTGCCCGACCAGAAGTTCCGCCATCCTTTACCTTCGTGTGTCGAACATATTGCTCCTGGCGCCTTGCCTTGGGTATGTCCCTATTTTAGGGTTTTAGGGGTTTAGGGGTATTAGGGTTTAGGGTTTAGGGTTCAAGGGACATACCTACCTTTGGTTAGTAGGGAATGGAAGAATGGTAGTAATGGTACTTATAATAGTTCCCATTCCTCCATTCCCTACTAACCAAAAGGTAAGTATAGTAACGTTCAACTTTCCTTGTATCAAACATCTCAGCCTTAATGTCGGCATGACTGTGAATATAAATGGCAATCACGAAGTCGGCTAGGGTCATTGAGCGTATGGCCATGCTGCAGTCATGCTCGCCATGTCGGTTGGCATAGTCCTGATTGCAGTCACCCTAAACCCTAAAGCCTAAACCCTAAACCCTAAAAGCCCTAAGCCCTAAACACTAAACCCTGATGATGCTGTGGACGACGATGAAATTAGGAAGAGGATGGTGTTGACAATTCTAGCCTTGCTCTTGAGACTTCACTGTGAACATGTCATCGGTGGTGATGATGATGATGATGCTGATGCTGGTGATGGTGATGATGAATGGGATCATGGCCATATGATGAGGATGGTCATATTGCGAGGCTGTTGACGGACGACGATGATGATGTTGGTGCTACGACCACCTGATGCCGTCGCGATATTGTAGCTACATCGTTGAACGCAGAAGCATCTCGATGTTGGCTTCACGGTTACGTTCCGGATGACTTTTCATCTAAGACTCATGACTCATATCTCTGGACACCATCCTCGAAGCCTTGAAGAGGCTGTTTTGTATGGTTTTGTAGACGCCACCAACAAGCAGGAAGGATGCTTTGCAAGACTGACAAAAGTTAACCGGTGATCATACCTGTAAGATAGTAAGAAGCACATGGCATTTGCGATAGAAAGCTGCTGCAGTGCCTAGACCCGAAGTCATGAACATTCCGCATCAAGTTCTATGCATGCCTCAAGCCTGCCGAAGCCCCGTTTCAATTTTCCCCCAATTCTACACAGCTGAGACGATCTATTCGCTGGAGTGTATCGTCCGCTTTTATGTGGAGCGAAGTGGCTTCTTCTGTAATACCTGGCTGCTCGGCCTGGCTAAGCTTGAGGCTTGCAGGTTTCGAGCTTGAGGATGTAGGTTCAGGGCGTAGGACTTAGATTTTTTATGGCTTTGCAGCTGTGTGTCTTCGTGTAACTTGAAAAATTTGGGAGCCTGCGAGTGGGGGTTTCGCTAGGTTCTAGCGGGGTATCACTCAGGACCGAGAGTGCTACTCCCTCGATCCCTCATCACTAAATCAAAAGTTTCCGAAAACCCTAAACCCTAGATTCCTAGATCCCTATAAGTCCCTAAGCCCTATAAATCATAAGCCCTAAACCGTGCGTAAGGAGTTAGCATTAGTTCCTAGAGACGCCCTCCAGGGCGGACTGGCTCGAGGTTTTGGGATTTAGGCATAAAGTTTCCGAAGACCCTAAACCCTACCTATAGTCTCCATTGTAGTTCCTTTTTTTTGGTTTAACCAACTATATATTAAGGATTTTATAAGGTATCCCCCAAAAGGAACTACAATGGAGACTATAGGTAAGGGTTTGGGGGGTTTTAGGGTTGAGGGTTTAGGGGTTTAGGGTTTAGGAATTAGGGGCTTAGGGTTTGGGGGCTTAGGATTCAGGGTTTAGGGTTAAGGGTTTAGGGGTTTAGGGTTGAGGGTTTGGGGGCTTAAGGTTTAGGGTTTAGGGGTTTAGGGGTTAGGGTTTAGGGTTTAATTTAGTCCTCCAATACCCAACCTTTAAACTTTTTGGGTTTTTCAATTTAGTAGTAATCTGAAAGTTTAACCTTTTACTTGCCTGGCTTGTTGGGGGAGAAAGTTAAAGGGGACCCTTCTTAGCCCTACTTATGGCTCTCTTAACTTGGTGTCCTTCTGGTTGGCTCTTAGGGCTTTAACCTTTTGGGTTTCTATATGAACTACTAATAAGGAGACGAAAAGTGTAACTTTTTGGAGGGGTTCAGAAGTCAGCCAAGTTAATACGGACCTTATTGAAAGGGTCTATCCTAAACCCTAACCCCCAAACCCTAAAACCCTAAACCCTAAACCCTAAACCCTTAAACCCTAAACCCCTAAACCCTAAAACCCTAAACCCCTTTCCCAAAGGGTCCCCCTAATGCCAAAGCCCAGAGCTGAGGGTGGGTTGAAGTTTTCAAGACAAGTAGCGGTTTTCTTGGCCTTTCGCAGAATAACGTTTAAGCTTTAGGGGCTTGGGGCTTCAGGGGTTTAGGGATTTAGGGGTTTAGGATTTGGGGGTTTAGGGTTTTAGGGTTGAGGGTTTAACTGTTAGGTCTGCAGTAGTACCCGTTTGTCCATATTACAACCGAACATTAGCAAAAGGGCACCCTTATTGTTAAGGGGCTACTGGGGAACCTAGTGAAAAAGGTTCTAGAAGCAAGAACCCGAAGTCCTATACCCTCAAAAGCACAGCCAAAACCCAGAACCCCCGCACCCTAAACCCAAACCCCTAAACGCCCCACCTTTGCGGAAGTCCTTACCCATTTGGAATGCCCGAAGCAGAAGCCATAATCTACATAAACCTCACACCTTAGAATTCTTAGATTGCCGCAAACCCAAAACCACGAGCCCTGAACCCAAGCCCCTGTCTAAAGCCCAAAGCCGTAAAATCCCAAAACCCCAGCCCACGGGTTCAGAAATGGGGTTTGGGGGTCGCCGGCACAGGGCCGGGCTTGAACAAGACGTGCGTGGCCAGAAGCATCCCGCGATCCTTTCGGGAGCGCGAAGTTCCGAAAAAAACACCTGGTCCAAAACTCGAGAACTACGATGCTCATAATAAGAACAGAAATCCCGTAGGTAGCCCACCCAAGAGCTATCGCTGAAGCCCCTGTACTAATTTTGTGCCTAGCATAATCCTTCGTAACGGGCACTGAAACCCGAATGGCATCATCAGAGACCCTAAAGGAAAACCCTAAAACCCTAAAACCCTAAACCCTAAAACCCTAAAGCCCTAAACCCTAAAACCCTAAAGCCCTAAAGCCCTAAAACCCTAAAGCCCTAAAGCCCTGATCCCTAAAGGAGAAATCTTTCAGAGACCTTTTGGGCTAGCTTGTTGATGATATAACTTGGCGTTCTTCTGGTTGGCTCTTAGGACTTTAACTTTTTGGGTTTCTATATAAACTATACTTAGTAGGCTAAAAGTTTAACTTTTAGGAGGGGTTCAGAAGTCAGCCAAGATAAATCCTGCATTACCTTAAGGACCCTAAACTCTGGGAATTATGGTATATTCCTTATTAGGGTTTAGGGGTTTCTAGGGTTTTCCTTATGGGTAATGCAGGATGTCTTTGACTAACACCCTAAACCCTAAAACCCAAAAGCCTTTAAACCTAAGATGGGAATCCTAAACCCTAAACCCTAAACCGTCCACCGTAGTCTGTTGGGTTTGGCATCCCCGCGCCCGCCCAGTACGAGCCTATCGGCTTGGCACCCGGAGGTTCCCCGCGAGGCGGGGGCCGAGGGTACGGTTTAGGGTTTTAGGGGTTTAGGGTTTTAGGGTTTAGGGGTTTAGGGTTTATTGTTTTAGGGGTTTAGGGGTTTAGGGTTTTAGGGGTTAGGGTTTTAGGGTTTAGAGTTTAGGGCTTGGTTCGTTTAACTTAGTAGCTGAGTGGTTTGTAGGGGATGTAGGGTTTAGGGTTTAGGGTTTAGCTTAGCTCTCCAATACCCACCCAACCTTTAAACTTTTTGGGCTCTTATAGTTTAGTTTAGTGTTTAGTAGTCATCTGAAAGTTTAACCTTTCATTTCCCTGGCTTGTTGGCGAAGTAAGTTACTTAGTAGCTGAGTGAGTACACTTTAAACTTTAAACTTTTTGGGATAATATGATCCCTTGTAGAAGTGAAAGTGTGCACCTTTCTGTGCTTATTATGAACTCAGCAACTAAGTTACCTTCCGCATTTGGTTTGTTTGGGGTTGAACTGTGTTGTGCTTGCGTGTGTGTGTGTGTGTGTGTGTTTTTGCCTTTGCAGGCCTGCCGTTTCTGTAGCATTGTTTTATGACGGGATCTAGCTTTGCAAGATGTTTTCCCGCTTATGTATTTGGCGCGGCTCTGCTTTAGGTGTGTGCTGTAGGCTGCATGATCGATTCTACCTACACCCCAACTAGTTTGAACCCCGGAGCCCCAAATCCAAAAACCTAAACCCGTAAAGCCCACACCTTCCTACTGTAGGAACCTGATTAAGAACCCCTGGCCCTATAACCAATATATCAGGGTTCATATTAAGAACCCTAANNGGGTTTCTTAATCAGATTCCTATATTCCACCCAAACCCTGAGCCGCAAGAATCCTAAACCCATGGCGATTGAACCCGCGACAAGCCCCGAGCCCAATGCAGATTGAGCTCGCTGCTGTGGAGCCTGCAGAGCCGCAAGAGCCCAAGAGATCAGAAGTTTGAGATATCGGGTCTAGGCTTTTAGTTTTCGGGGGGTTTAACAAGTTCAACAGTTTAAGGCTCTGAATACTGTTTTGGGGGTTTAACAAGTTGAACATATAGTTTAGGGCCCGGAATACTTCGACTATGATTTTGAGATATGTGTGTAGGGGCTGAACGGGGAGGGTGTGTCTATATTTTCTCAGACAGCCCACTCGTCTCTCCTTACCCACCGAGGAGAGACCGAACATGTCGTGTTCAACATGGTCTAGGAGGGACTCCAAATTCACGTAAGGGCGGCCGTAGATGGACAAGATAGGCTTTGTAGGGTCCATGTAGATGCTCAACCCTAAACCTTAAACCCTAA
>CAJNJA010072664.1:0-17113 GCA_905231915.1 Symbiodinium necroappetens | reverse complement strand
TCTCCTGGCCTGGCCCTGGCCCTGGCCTGCTCCTTCTGCTACTGCCACCAGTCCCATGGCTACTACTCCTGCTCCTGCTCCTGCTTCTTAACACGGGGCTAATCTGGAATATCCTTATCCAAGACTTTGCTTATGTGCCTTTTGGCGCATGTTTTGCACTTGAGGCCCAGATCCCAGTGTAAAGCTAAGTTTTCAGGACTCCGCATAAAACCGGGCAATCACAACACAAGAAGAACGAGCAGAATATCAAGATTAATGCCGTACAGATAAAAGAATTCCCCCAACCCCACAGACATAAGAGCAACAACGTAGACAGCACGACTACTAATGAAAACTATGCATGAAAGGTCTCCTGAGTGAGGAAATCAGCATAGACAGCGCAAGCGATGTTCTTGCTGTATTGCCTTCAGATTGTCGTACCTTTCGGAGTTCGGGACAACTTAGGGATCGCGACAGAAAGGAGGAGGACATAGTGTAGCAGAGCTCTGGGGGTTGAGTCAACTCCGGAATGGATGTTCGACTTGAGCGTTTGTGCACGAGCCCTGAAACATCCTGCTTGTGTTCCGAAGTACATCGCCGGCTTCCAGGACCTGCGCTCCCAGCGCGAAGGGATCATTCGCATGAAGGACAATACGCACGACGTCGGTGCCACCCGCGGATGCTTGTGTCGTAAGAGTCGTGGCACCAGGCACCATAATCAGCATCAGGATTATCATCGTCTCCATCCCTCATTTTCATCCTCATTGTCATAATCATCATCATCACCATCATCATCGTCATCATCGTCATCATCGTCATCATCGTCATCATCCTCATCATCCTCCTCCTCATCATCATCATCATGCGTCGTCGTCGTCGTCATCATCATCATAGTCATATCTTTCACCGTCCTCCTGATCACAACGACCAGGACGAGCACTATCTTCAGGACGATTGTGATCACCTCGGTCTTTCACCATCATTGCCTTCACGCCCAAGGTCCATAGCATCATGCTTTGACCATGACCGTGTCATGTTCACCATCAACACCATGATGAAGCTCAGCACCCTCACACTGTCGTCACCGTGATGCATATTTGCCAAAGACCCCAAAGCCCTAATCATGAAGCAGTGCTTTCATCATAAATGGGCTCCTTCCAGAATTTCAGTATAGAAGCCCTACATCCTACGCCGTAGCATCCCCAATGCAGAGAGATTCTCATGCTTTTTTGGCCGGAGGCGCCAACCTTGCGGATGCCGAGAGAGCGGTGAAGGAGCTCGACAAGCAGAGTTGCACAGCACCGGACTCAGGGCAAGAAGTTTGGTTTCAAGCGCTGTGCGTATGGTTTAGGGTTCATATTTCTGCATGGCTAGGTGGCTTCTTCTCATTGCTGCTAGTGCCGCTACTTCTGATTCGGCCCGCGTAGAGATGCCACCGCGGCTATCACGACGGATTTGACTACAGGCACTCGTCATGCTGTTCTCAGGACCATTACCAACACCGTTGTCGCTACCCATACTTATTTAGCTATATGCCTTCCCACTACCACTATCACTACCACTACCACGGTTCTCTTATTGCTAACTTACTCCACTACTCCTGTCAGTGATGTTCATGACAATAGTCGGTAAAGCGTGGTATCTGCCTGAGGCATGGGAGATTCATTGAACTCGGGATGAATCAGGGTTCCTCTAGATGCCCTGTTCCACGGAGTGTCTTCAGAAACTGCAGGGATCTCGGGTTCAGTCGTCCTGGATCGGGTGCCTTGTGTCGCCTGCATTTTTGTCGATGCAACAGCGGCTCGTTTCTCTGACCCCGTGAACCCCAAACCACCATGAAGCCCCGGCTCCCCGATCCTTCGCTCTGCCCTTTCTTATGCGCGAACTTCCCACACCCCCAATGTGTCACCAGGTGATGTGAGACGAGACTGCAGTAGCACGGTGCCGGTCCTGCGTGGCGTTTCGGGCTCTTTAAGTACCTGCAGTCGTATGGAAGATGTAAGCTGAGTTTAGAGAGAGCTGGCGGGTTCGAAGAAGCGTTTCCGTGTGGTTCAGAGTGAATATATCCTGATCCGGGATGATGACGACGATAAGGGTAGTGTTGTTATTGGTGGTGAGGGTGGCGGCGGTAGTGACCGGTAGTGCTGGAGGACCCGTGGAGTCCACCCACGCCAAAACTGTAAGAAGTAGATACGAGGTTCCAGAGTGTTCCAGAAACAGTGCAAGCACATCGACAGTCTTTAGTCGTCTCGAAGAGTTCTTGCCCGATTGCCAAGCAAAAGGGGACTATCACCCTTAAATTTTGGTTCAGGCTCTAAACCCTGAGCCCTAAGCCCTAAACCCTCATAGGGATCGGGATTCGGATGCAGGTGGGGTCGAAGGTCTGAGTTCATGGGGCGATGCAGCAGGCAGAGGGCGCACTCTCAGTGGGTGCTGCCCCCACAGACCTGCATGGCACTGAATTTCTGACATTCATCTGCACTTTTGAGCTTTAAACAGAAACGATGATGAACCCTAGTTCAGCACGCGAGGGGACCGCCGTCACCAACCCCAGCAACCCACACTTTGCGGGCAGCACCCGCCGCCGTGGGTAGTTCGGGAACCCTGAGGATCTGCTCCCTAAACCGCATGGCCTGAACCCTGAACCCTAGACCGGACTTAGTAAGTTGATGATATAAATCCTGAGCATTACCTTAAGGACCCTAAACTATGGAATTCTGGTATATTCCCTATTATGGGTAATGCAGGATTGAACCCTAGACCGGACTTAGTAAGTTGGGTTACAAGTACCTTGACTAGGGTTATAAGTATCTACAACACGTATTGACGTGATATAACTATGGTTACCTTGCCTGTAAATCCAGTGACTACTGTAAGTCCCCTGGTCCCCCAAGTGAACTACACCTGGATCCTAAATCTTAAACCCTTAGACTGCATCAGGGTAGTTCTCTAACTTCGGGTCCCCTTTTAGGTCCAAAATATAGTACGGCACCCTTATAAAAGGACCCTAAGAGGGACCCCCCCAATTTAGAGAACTACCCATCACCCAGGTTCCTATCGGAAGCCCTGACTTCTTCCCTGCGATGAGGCTTTTTCCCCTGAAGCTCTCGATTCAGACTCTGCGACCCCCCGTCATTCCAGAACCCAAGCCTCAACAATCCGAAAGCCCTAAATCCGAAACCCTAAACCCTAATCCTCTTCGCCCTAAACCCTAAACCCTACACCCTGAGTAGGGAATGTACTGGATCCTCATAGTTTCCGATGGTCCCTTGTAGCAGTCTCAAAACCCATTCCCCCATGCCCTACTACGAACCAAGGAAACCCTAAACCCTAAGCCCTAAAGCCTAAACCCTAAAGCCTAAAGACTAAACCCTGAGACGAGCCCAAGGCCCTGAAGCTAACTTCAAGCTTTGGGGAATTTGGAACAGACCTCTGCCCAGAAGGTCCTGTGCGCCTCAACTCCCTGTTTGGGTTCCAGGCGGTTCAGGCTTTAGGGCTTTGGGCTTAGGGTTCAGGGTTTATCTTTGTTAAAGGAACGCAAAGGTTCCGTTACGTTTTTATAGGGAGTTGAATGGGCTTACAAGCGGTGCGTAGGGTAGCAAATGAGTTCAAACCCTTAGCCCTAGACCCTGGACCCTAAACCCTAAACCCTAAACCTGAAACCCCAAACCCTGAACCCCAAGCCCCACACCCAGAACCCTGAACCCTGAACTGCACTACCCACGAAGCATTGGCTGGCCCAAAGGGTCCAAGCCGTACGCACTTGGATGGCGGCTTGGGAAGGTGAGACGCAATTGGATGCCATGTTGCCCAAGATGGGGCTTTAGCTTAGGATTTCGGGCTTAGGGTTCTGGGTTTAGAGTGTGAGACTGTAGGGTTTAAGCATCGAGGTTTAGGAAACCATCCTTCTGCCGTTCATGGGTCTTTCCGGAGGCTCGGGGTACTCCAAGCCAAGTGCCATGGTTCTAAAAACCCCGAGAGGAACGATCCCATAGCATGAAGGAAGGATAGGATCATGAGATACACACCCTAAACACTGAGCCCTAAACCCTAAACACTCAGCCCTAAACCCGGTTGACACCCCGAGCCTTCGAAACTTTCTGCACGCCGGAGAAAGATCCGTTTGCTGGCTGCGCTCGGTTCTGCGAACAGGGGACTGGCTGCCACAGCCTGGCAAATTTGCGAAATGCGGTTGCAAAGATGGCTTCGAGTTTGGGCACGGCGCTGTTTAGAGCATTAGGGCTTAGGCTTTGGGTTTGGGGTTGAGGGTTTAGGATTGTCCAAGCTGAACCCAGGAAGCAACTTGCACGGACCGTTCGCCCTGACTTCTTGCAGCTCTTAGTGTATGGGGATCATTCCTTTTTGGGCTTTAGGGTTTGAGGGTTTAGGGTTTAGTAAGGGTGATGTTCCCATGATCCTGCTTTCGCTATTACCCGGCTTCTTTGCTTCACCGTTGCTCGTCCTACTCTGCCTAAACCCTCGAACCTAAACCCCTAAACCCTACAGCCCTAAAACCTTCAACCATCAGACCCTCAAGAACCCTAAACCCCCCTCAACCTTACTGTTACTTTAGTACTATCCACAGTTTTGGTGTTCATGAACCTCGGCTTCCTCCTCGCCGCAAGCCGGAATCAGCTGGTAATCCGAAACCTGGTTCTCTAAAGTCGGGTCCCTTTTTAGGTCCCCAATCTAGTACGGCACCCTTGCACAAAAAAAAGGACCCTAAAAGGGACCCTGATTTAGAGAACTACCCATATGGAGGGCCTTGTAGGGCTCTCATATTACTGGGTTGAGGGTCGGGGGGTCTAGGGGTTTACGTGTTGAGGGAATCGGCAGGGCTCTATCACTACCGGGTTTCGAGCTTTGGGTGTTTTCCAGAAGATGCAGGCCCTAGTACTACCTGTAGGCTCTAGTCTTGCTGGGTTTAGGGTACAGGGTACTGTTTTAGGCCCTCCGTATCGACCCTGCAACCCCGGCCCCGAGTGAGACTCTCTTCCTGCGCGGGCTCGAATGCTGGGTGCTGAGCATGAGGATGTGGGAAGTTTAGCCGGCAGTGTTCTCAGCCGCTTGCCTGCAGGGAGGGCAGTCCCTCACCCGACACACTGAGACTTCCCGCCAGAAGCCCAGACCCCTCACCACTCTGACTCCCTTAGCCTTAAAACTTAATCTCTAAACCCCGAGACCCTAAACACTAAACCCTAAACACTGAACCCTAAACGCTAAACCCTAAACCCCAGAAGCCCCAACTCGTCAATCCTGTCCTCGACCCTCGTATCGATCTGGCAGTGGCCTGCAACGAGATAAGCTCCTCCTGCTGTGAGTGCTTAGAGAAGTCTTTTCTGGTGCCTCTTCGGAGGATGCAGTATGCAGGTCTGAATATTTAGTAATAGCATTCCCCTTGCGTACAGCCCCTTCTCAGTTGTACCACGGTACCCCCCCAAAAGAAACCCTAGCCCAATCACTTACTCCTATTTGATCGAAAGCGCTGATCAGTGATCAGGTCCACCGTCGAGTCAGCAGTGTCGATGTGATACAGAAGTTCAAGTTTAGGCTTTTAGGGTTTAGGCCTTAACTTCGATGACTTGTAAACTGAAACCCCCGAATGCGACGGCTGCCCCCTGGCGCTTGAGCCTTGCCCAAGGCATCTACATTCTCTCGAAGCAAGACGCTTGGCTTAAAGAGCGATCCTAGACCCGCCTGTCCGAAGGGGGCTAAGTCTAAACATGGCTTGTTGTTCGGTTGGGTTCTAGGTGCGACCTTGCTGGGACGGTGCCATGGACATCGGCTTGAAGTATTATGTAGATCTCTCGTCAATAAATTCGATGCATGTGATATGGTTTATCATAAGGATGTTGCAGCAGACGGGAATCATAAAGATGTTGCTGCAGAGGGGGGTTTTAGCAATCAGGGGGTCTATGCTAGAAAAAAAGTGAGCCGACATTGCACTAGATACTCAAACCTGTAAACCCCGAGACCCCCAAACCCCCAAAACCCCAAACTCTGTCAGAAACCGTAAACCCTAAACCCTAAACCCTAAACCCCAAACCCTAAACCCTAAACCCCCAAACCCTAAACCCTAAACCCTAAACCCCAAACCCTAAACCCTAAACCCTAAACCTCCAAAGCCTAAACCCTAAACCCCCAAACCCCCAAAGCTCTGTCAGCTCTGTAGCTTAAGTTCTGCACGCTACACTCTTGAGCCGAAAACCTGAAACTCTAAACCCTAAACCTTACAGTACTCCGATACGACCCGAACGAACCCCTAATGAAGCCTTAGACCTAAATCCCAAAACCCTTACAAAACCAAACCCCGTTAGCTTTAAAGCCGAATTTCATGTTGCAGCTCCTGCGGGGATTTTATCATGCTTTGATAGGTTTTTCTATACTGAAGCAAGGTTTGAACTTAATTTTTGTATGTTTTGATAGGATTATCAGGGCGATTCAGAGGGTGGTAACAGGCTTCGATGGGGTACTGATAGGGTTCAACGGCAGTTTGAAAGAGTGTGGGTTGGGAAATGGGGGTCATTCTGGTACCCCCCTAATTAGACGCATGTTACAACGTACCCCAAACCCTTGTCAGTCAGCCAGGTTCCAACGTTAAACCCTGGGCTTCAAGGGTTTAGGGTTTACCTTCAGAGTCAAAATGAAACCCTAAACCCCTAAGCCCTAAGCCCTAAGTCTAACATTTTCTGCTATTACTTCAGGTTCCTTATTCTCAAGGTTATAGTAAAAGCATCTCAAAAACCAATTCGGCTTGCTAAAGCCCCTGTATAAAGCACCGCAAAGTGCCCTAAGCCTCTGGCACTCTGAACTCCAACCTAGGCTTTCGGTTGTGGGGTTTTGTGTTAAGCATATGGGTGCCTAAACGTACCGGGTCCGTTTCCACGAGCATCATGCTATTCAGGGGTCTGTGTTTGCTGTCGCGAGACAAGGATGGCATACCTCAGTTTCAATGAGACTGTGAACGCGAACTTGAAGCCTCTCGGTGAAACGAACACGTCAGGGTGCTCCCTGCTTAGCCTGGTGGCCAAGTCTAGGCGCCTTTACAATCAGCATCGGGGTTTCAGGTATCTGAAAGCACAGTGGCACGGATGCTAGAGGGGATGTTATTTCTCTCATTTCTTATTATGCAGTATTCACGCGGCCACAAACCGAAACCAGAAACAGAAAGCTTGCCGAAACCCTGTAGCAACCCTTATGTGGCCTCGGTTCATAAATTGGAAAAGCCCGACAACGGGGGAGTTTTCGATCCCCCCCCGCACCCGAAACCCTAAGATCCCCCACTTAATGCAAGGTGCTTCAGAAATCCCAAGACCTCGGAGGCCCAAAGCTGTGTGATCACCAGCCGTATTACGATGATCATACTTATCATAGGGTGTAGGGTTTAGGGATCAACATCAACATCGCCATCATCATCGTCATCATCGTCATCATCATCATCATCGTCATCATCATCATCATCTTCATCATCATCTTCATCATCATCTTCAGCATCATCATCTTTGTGTTTCATCATGCATACTCACAGTTCTAACATTATTATGATGCTTGTGGTTATGACTCTTATGATGAGCATTATGATTGCTTATTGTTATTTTGTTTATACTTTCGCTATCATTCCTCTTCTGGTTATCATCAACGATGTTCTTATTTTCAGTGATCAGTATTGTTTTTGTTGTTTCTATTTTTGTATACAATTAGGAAGAATACTGTTGTTAACATTGTTTCTTGCTATTGTTGTTATTATCAACAGTTTTCATATAATACAGCTGTCATCATCATTAGTGTCAGTATTGCTACTAACATCGTTGTCGTCATTGTTATCATTACAAACTGTCACGGTCGATATCAATACGAGTACTTGGTGAAGTGTTAGCTTTATTGTTTTTTTTTTTCTTGTGCTGCTGGGGTTGGCGGTGGCGGCGATGATGATGATGATGATGGTGGTGGTGATGATGACGAAGAATGCAGTGTCAGTTTTGTTCTTCGTTTTTGTGCTGCTGGGGATGACGGTGGTTGTATGAAGATGGTGACGATGATGACGATGTTGCTGCTGCTAATGATGGTGACAGTGATGATGGTGACTGGGTGTCTTTTTATACTGGTCATGTAGTTGGTGCTGTTTTGCATCTTGTTAGTAGTGTCCGTGATGTTCTTGCTCCTACACAGGTCATGATGCTTATCACACATAGTATAGAAGCTCAGGCCGAAACCCCTAAACCCTAAACACATAAATCCCTAAACCTCTACACCCTAAACCCTAAAAAGCCCACACCCCCTTTACCTTGGACCGCCTCGCACTTCCCCAGCTCAGTGAGGTTCACCTCAGATAACTCGGAGGAGAACGAGGAGTTGCCTTCAGGGTTTCTTAAGCTTTCGATTTGAAGGTTTTTACTGTTTGGTGGTAAAGGTTTCAAGGTCTTCGGTTTTAGGAGTTCTTATATTTAATTTCGAACTGAAGGTTTTCGAGTTTAGTGTTTGGGATTTCATGGTTTTGGTTTTTTATTCGGATTGGCGCCTGGGGGTTGTTATGGCTTAGGGCTTTAAGGTTCAGGCTTTAGGTCTCTAAGGTTCAAGGGTTGTTTTTCTTCAGGATTCAGGGTTTAGGCTTTAAGGTTCAGGGTTGGTTTTTATCTACGGTTTAGCCATTTGGGGCTGTGGGGTTTCGGGCTCATACCCTTGCGAGGTGCAGGATTCAGGCCTCAAAGGCTCAGAGTTCATGATCCCAGAGTCTAGGGTTTGGGATTTAGGGGTTTAGGCTTAGAGTTCATGATCCTAGAGTTTAGGGTGGACAAAGGAGAAGGCAGCCGGTGATCGAGTGGCTGGGGTGAGGTCTTGTGGCGAAACCCTGAGCACTAAAGATTCACGTGTTACAACCGTAACCCTGCGCCCTAAACTTCCTAAGTCTTAATCTTAAGCCTAAACATCTAAAAGTTGAAGAATCCCTAACCTCCCGGACCCTAACCATCACTAAGCTGCAAACATCCTAAGCCCTTAATCTAAGCCATAAGCCGTATCAGGAGATGCTCAAAAAGGACCTGCCCCTGCGATACACATGGTACCTCGGCTTGCAGGGAACAACGGGAGCTGTGTCGGGGAGAAGGTCAAGGATAAAGGTTTTAGGAGTGGGTGTGTTTGGGTAACCCTAAACGCAAAACCCTTAGATTTCGGTGGAGCTTTGGGGTTTTGTTTACGGGTTGGCTCTTGCGCTAAACAGATCCAGCTCCCCACCTAGAGCTCCAAAAGTATAGTTCAAAGAAGGAACCTATGAGATTAATATTGGTAGCTATTCAAGCTTTCATGTTCATTACGTAGCAGGAGCAGCGGCCGAGGAGGCTGTGGGGGTGGTGGTGGCGGCAGTAGTGATGGTTGCAGGACAAGCAGGAGGAGGCGTAATACGCTATCAACAGCAGCAGTAGTAGCAGTAGCATGACTAGCTGTGAATGTATCAGTCGCAGTCGGAGACGTTTCTTGTAACAGTGTTGTAGGAGTTGTAGTTGTTGTTGTGGTACCAGGAATAGCAGCAGCAGCAGCAGCAGTGGCTCTAGCTGTATGAAAAGAACAGCAACAGCAGCTTTCTCACGACGACAATGCAGACTAGAAGTGACTAGCAGCAGTATGCGAATCGAGCTGCAGCAGAAGCCTCGCACAGAAAGTATCAGTAGAATGATACGAAACTGAAGACCGGTCGTAGTGGGAAGCTGAAGAGCTACTATTGCAGCGCCGCCAGCACGTCTTTGTCTCAGGTCTATTTGGGAACAGATCATGCAGTCGAATGACAAGAACGCCCAGTACTCGGATGCCACCCACAAGGCAGATCTGCAGTTGCTACTCGCAGACCCTGCTACTGCCACTACTGCTCGACGAGGACGACTGCCACCCCAACTAGTTTCTAAGTGCCGATTAACTACGTACTAGTTGCCCAAAAACTAGGTGCAAACTATTTACCAGCTACAAACCAGTAACTACCTACTGACTGGTTGCTGCCTTCGTACTAGCTAACTGCGAACTACTTGCCAACTAACTAACAATCACAAGCTGCGAACTACAAATTACTGAGTGCTGACTCCCAGTTACCAGTTACTCTCTAACTTCCTGCTTCCCGATTCCAGGATTCCTTCTTCACACTTCCTACTCGTGCCATCTAGTGCTTCCTATTTTGTGCTTTCTATGTATTACCTACCATGTACCTCTTACTACCTTACTACTTACAACTTACTCTAGGCATTGCTGACTACTCACTACTCATAGTGCCGACGACTTGCTTCCCACGACCTACGACCTACTACTCACAACTCACTATGTACCACGTGCTACTTACTGACTACTGATCACTGACTACTGACTGCTCACTACAGATCACTCACTACTTACTAGTTACTACTCACTGCATGCTAGTACTACTAGCTGCATTCGACTCACTTTTTTGTAAAAGCTGCTCCTGACTACTCACTACATGCTACCTGGGGCTCGGAATGCTTACTTCTTATTGATTACTGCTCACTACTTACTACAGACTGTTTGTTACTACATACTTGCTACTCATTGTGGACGCCGACCCGAACGAGGATGCCCATCACCACGGCCATGACCACAACCGCAATCGTGACCGCGACAACGATGAGGACGACGACAACGAGACGGCCACTACGACGATGATCACGACGTCTGCTACTGTTGCTGCGGCTGCCGCCATGGTTAGCGACTACTTTTTCGGCTTTTGCAACTTAGCTTACCGCTTTTGTAATTTAGCTGCTACTGCTAGTATGCAGCAACAGCAGCACGAATGAACAGAAGAGTGGTTTGGTAGCAACCTCTACAAGAGCAATCGCAAACGATCGCAAGACTGATGTTAATGACCACATCCCCAGGCTCCTAATCCTTCTTCTGCTTGGCTCCACCCTAAACCCGTAACCCTAAACCTTAAACCTTAAAGCCCCGAAGACTCAGAGCCCAACTCCTACGGTCCTACACCTGACCACGCAATCCGAAGCCCTGAAACCCGCATGTTGGGTCCCGGGCAGGTGGCCGCCTTCTCAACGGTGCAGGTGCGCACCTTCAGCTTTCGAAGCCGAGAGGGCTGCTAAATCCGGGGTGTAGGCCGAAGATGCAGAAGCATAGTATGAAGATTCAGGCTTCTATATCTTCGCAATGACTACCTATTCCTCTGCTTGTCATTCTTTTAATCTTCGCTATTTTCTTGCTGTTCTGGTACCAGAAAACCTGATGACATTTTCACTGTTCTTCTTCTTCTCAGTGCTATCGGTCTTATGACTGTTTTTTGTTGTTTCTACGGGTTGTCATGACAGTTTGTTTGCATCTGTTCTGATGATGATGGTGATGATGATGATGATGATCATGATCATGGTGACTATGTTGATGCCGAACGCCCTTGTTTAACATACGTAAAGTGAGGAAGTATAGGAAAGCTTAAAGATAATCATACATATAAACATGGGACTAGACAAGCAATTGTGAACATAAACCTGGTCAAGAAGATGAATACCAACATTGTTATGAGCCGAGAAAATGTTTTTTCAGACAAACGGTTGAATACCGTGCCGAAATACATGTATGCATGTATGTACATACATACGTATATGTGTGTATATATATACACATACAAATTTACATATATATACTATATATATATACATACATATTCGCAGTACCTTCAATGTATTGTTATTGTCGCTGCAACTCTTCTGGGCCTCAGCAGCTTTTGATGGAGCGTGAGGGTTTATCGGGCCGGAACTGCAAGCCCCACTTGCGACCTCCACCCACAGCAGCGTCTTGCGGTTCAGTGCTCAGGGCTTTGGGTTTAGGGTTCAGGCTTAGGGTTTAGGGTTTAGGAGGCCTGCAGTTCAGGGCGTTGGCGTAGTACTGGTAAGGCGTAGCAGGGTTTAGGATTTGGGTTTAAAGTTTAAGGTCTTGGCGCAGTAGGGTTTTTGGAGGCCTAATTAGTGGGTTAGGGGTAATGCGTGGCAGAAGTGCAGCATTCAAGGCTCCTTCGAAGCAAGCAAAGGCAAGGGCTTCTTGCTGGAAACGTGTTGCTTAAACGGGGATGCGCAGTTGCCCTTAGTACTGCACTTAGCCTATTCTGTCTATTCTTACTGTGCTCGTATGACGCATTTTGACAGTGTGGTTAGAGGTCGGACGTCCTGAAGCTCTGAAGCCCTACTTGGAGGATCATGGGAGTCAGCAAGTAGGGTTATAACTATGATCCTACTTACTACGTCCGCTGTTCCTTCAAGTAGACCCTTGGATCCCAAGCCCTGACGTCCCACATCCCTAACTCAAGCCCTGGAACCTAAAGCCTTAAATCCTGAAGCCTTCGAACCTTAAAGCTCCTGAATCCTGAACCCAAACCCTAAAGCCTAAACCCGACGTACAAAGACTTGAGGCACCTGTCTCGCACGATCAAAAAATCCCACTTCCGACACACCGAAAGCGGCATTACCACACCTTCAAAATCTCATCTTGGCTGCTCCAAAAGCGAATTGCAAAAAAAACACAACTGAGCCTTTGTAGCCGCTAAAAAAACAAGCTGAGCCTTTATAGCATCAGCTATACAACCCATCAAAGAAGCCATGGTAAGCAGCCTTTTTTTTTTGACCTCGTGCGAACTCCGGCTTTCCCCGCTCCGAGGGCTTCTGGAAGCTGTGGAACCACATGCCACAGCCCTCCGAGCTATTGGAGCAGGTCCAGGTTTAAGGTTGAGGGTTTAAATAAAGAAACCCTATCATTTACTATAGATCCCTATTATGGTAACTTAGAATTAAGTTAGTTTCGGGCTTCGGGTGTTTGGTTTGGGGCTTCTGTTAGACTGACATCGCAGGGGTTCTAGAAGGATTTTTGAGGCTCAGGTGTCTATGGGCTTTAGGGTTTAGAGGTTTTGGGTTTTTATGGTTTAGGATTTGGGATTCTACTAGGGCTAGGGTTCTACAGGAGCTTTAGAACAGTCTTCGAAAGGATCCCCGAGGTGTTCGATGCGGGTTTTCAGTGTATTACAGGCTTTGGGCCAGACATGGGTTTAGGGTCTAGGGGTTCAGGGTTTAGGGTTTAGGGCTTGGGGTTTAGGGGCTTAGTTTAGGGTTCAGGGTTTGGGGTTTGGGATTTTGGGGTTTAGTTTAGGGTTTATGGTTTGGGGTTTAGGGGCTTAGTTTAGGGTTTAGGGCTTTGGGTTTGGGGTTTGGGGATTAGTTGGGGGCTTAGTTTACGGTGTGGGCTTTAGGGTTTTGGGCTTCGGGGTCAAGGGTAGTTTTAGGGTGTAGGGCTCAAGCCTTAAGGGTTTGGCTTTGGGTTTAGGGATTAGGGTTGCTTGAAGGGTGAAGCCCTAGCTTACGCAATGGCCGCCATGCCGTCGCAGAATGTCAAAGTTGTCAGAGTCACACCCCTCCACCTCCTCTTCGTCAGGTTTGGTAGATTGTTCTGCAAACATTGCTAACAGGGTGTTGAGACCAGCGGCCCAGGGCGGAGATAGATACAGATATAGAGGTAGATATTATAGGTATAGATATTACGGGTATGATAGATATTACAGATATTGATATTTCAGACATTACGGATATGATAGATATTACAGATATAGACATTTCAGATTTTACGGATATGATAGATATTACAGATATAGATATTTCAGATATTATAGATATTACATATATAGATATTAAGGATATTCTCGATATTAAAGATGCTACAGATATTTTTCATACTAAGATGTGCCCCAAGTGACCCAATGCGTGAAGTTCTCTTCGAACAAGGAACATATGCGCCGAGAATAGAACACATCAAGAGGGTTGGAAAGCCGAGAGCGAATTCGTTGCTGGAATCATGCAATGATGCATATGCGAGATACACCACGGATCTCAGTTTGACACCAACAACCAGCAGCATTGGACGGATATAGTAACCAGAGCTATACACCGCGAGCCCCCTTTCCAAACAAAATCCGATCCCGCGAGAACCCCTTGAAATATGTGCGACACCGCAGCTCTCAGAGTGTTTCAGCGAATATCTCACAGAATACCTCATCGAATAGGTCATCGAATAACTCACCCCCCCGGGCCAATACGTAGCAGTAAAGAGCGGCACTGGCATTGGCTTCAGTCGTCATTAGGGCACCATGCTCTCTTTTTTCCATGCCGGGCAACGCTCAGCTTCAGACCAAGCAGCATGCTGAAGAGGAGATATTTTTCATATCATAGATATTATAAATATAGATGCTATAGATATTATAGACATTATAGTTTTGATAGACCTTAGAGATATAGATATTACTAAACCCTAAACCCTAATGGTCAGTATGCGCTTCTTTTCACCCGGCTGAGGGTTTCGGACTCCAGGGCTGGGGAGCCCGGGGTATCGATGGGTGATTGGAGCTGATTAGGGTTTAGGGTTTGGGATGATATAAATCCTGCATTACCCTGGGGACCCTGAACCAGAGCCTTAAGCCCGAATAAACCCGACAGCCCTCAACGCTAGGGCTTGAGGGTTTACTGTAGGCTGTAGGAGACCCCACACCCTAAACCGAAACCCTACAACATCCTAGAACTCTTGCCAAACCTTATCAAACTCACAAAGCGCCGGAAGTCTCTCACTGTTGCTCCTGTCTCTCTCGGCCAGAAGCGCATGGTGCGCGAACAGCCGGACGGCCTCCACGTGATCGCACCGCCACTGCAGAAGTGACCATCATGGGTGTCTAGTCATTGTGGGTCTGCTCTTAACTAAGCGCTTCCTGTACAGCAAGGCCAGCAGCAGCAGCAGCAGCAGCAGCAGCAGCATGATCATCATCAATAACCACACTGCGGTACTACTGCTGTTGCTACTCCTACTGCTAGCACTACTACTACCACTATTACCCTACGACTAAAACGACTACAACGACTACGACGATTACGACGACGACTTCTACTACTTCGACTTCGGCTTCTTCTTCTGCTTCTACTTCTGCTTCTTTGTTTCTGCATCTGCTTCTACTTCTACTTCGACGTCGATCGCCGGAGCTCCCAACGTTTCCACCTGGGAGCTGCGATGACCGCCACGAATCCAAAGCTTTCGGGTTTCAGGGGTTCTGGTTTCGGCCTAAACCCTAAACGCTAAACCCTAAATCGTGAGGGATGAAGCAGCTTCGCGGGTTGGAGAAACCTCCAAGCCGAGGATGCTATCATGATCTTCCGTGAGAACATCCGCCCGGAGTGGGAGGAAGTGTGGGTTTTGCAGGATTTTAGCAGGAAGGTGGCGGTTTTGGTGTTTGTCTACTCGCTTTTTGTTGGGACGGGTCGGTGACCGCCGGAAAGCTGTGCTGTGTTTGTGTTGGATATCTGCACACTTGTAGTGCCTGTTGGACCCTCCAGACAGAGAAGCCGACGCTTATCCAAACCCGGCGATGCTTGGTCGGGTTAGAATTCAATTAAGGCGTCTCTCTTGACCTTGCGCCCTCAACTCTCAAGGCTCAAGTTTAGTCGCCGTCTATTTTCCCTGAAACACATTCTCTGAGATCCAGATGGTACACACCACGGCTGAACTCCGACCAGTTTGAGAGCCCGGAAGCCAGAAGTTTCATCCCCCACCCTATAGACTCGTCCGTAGAAGCCTTGAAATCCTTGGAGGACAAGATGAACGCGAATGGAGGGCACTTCCAGCTCCTGGCCTCTTCAGGGCTTTGGGGGCTGTGTGGTGCAGGGGTCCAGACAAGCCTGTTTCGAAGAGAACTGCGACTGCTAAGTACAATAGTGGTGCGGGTTCCGCTCGTGGTGACGATATCAGTAGCGATGAAGAGCCAAGACCCCGCAAAAAACAGCAAGCATAAGAGCAGTGGTAGTGATGCAGTGATACTTCGCAGGGGAATGGTACCAGTAATGGTTGTAGTAGTAGTCGCAGTCGTTGTCGTCGGCGCAGTCATCGTCGTCGTCGTCATTTCTTGCCGTCGTCGTGGTCAGCAGCAGCCATTCCTGCATGCGCCTTCTTCGGGCCTAAGCCCTACCCAGAGTGCCCAACAGCCTCACTTACAGAATATACTTGAAATCACCAACTTCAGCCCCCTAGAACTTAAGTTATTTCCTTGAAGGAGCCCTATCATAATAATACCCTTATAGGTCCCCGTAAAGGAACCCCAAAATAGTATATTTCTTAGTTGAAGGGTATTGGGCTCTCTGGGTAGAGGCTGAACGCCACTCCTTGGAGCCTAAGCCCCCCCGATCCTCACTCGCAGCCCCAAGCCCTCAGAATCCTGACTATACAAAGGGCTTAGTATGTGGGCTTAGGGTTTAGGGCTTAGGGCCGAGGGCTTAGGGTCTAGGGCCTAGGGTAATATTGAAGCCCAAACAATGTTATCAATAATTTGCTCTTCGGATTGCTAGCTATAAAGATGTATTTCGAAGGAGCCCATAACCTTATTTCTTACTAACCCTAAATCCTAAACCCTAAACGCAAAACCTTAGCCGAAAGGGCTTAGGGTTTGGGGTTTCTCGAACCAACACAGGTTTCAGCTCAAGCCCAACGTGGGCGGCGGACAGGTGGAGCGGGGGATACTACCCAGAGATTACAGTGAAATCCCTGTGTAAGAACCCCCTGACGCGAGAATAGCCTACCCTGAACCTTATTTGCCGTTGCCTCTGGTTTTGCCGGCTGAGTAGTTAGGGTAGGCTGAGGTTCTTACCCGTGTTCTTATCCAGATGCAGCGTGTGCCTTGAGCCAAATTGGCCGTTTTATCTACTCTTTCCTACCCTGCCCCGGGGCAGAAACGACTTAGTGTCTGACACTACTGCGTTTTTGCCTTTGCCCACCCCTGTCCCCCAACCCCACCCACACCCCGCCTACCGCGGTCCGCGGGGCAAAAGAGCATTAGTGTCTGACACTAGTTCGTTTTTGCCTTTGCCCACCCCTGTCCCCAACCCCACCCCCACCCCTGCCTGCCGCTGCCCGGGGGCAAAAACGAATTAGTGCTCTGAGCTAATTCGTTTTTGCCTTTGCCCACTGCCCCCAACCCCACCCCCACCCCTGCCTACCGCGGTCCGCGGGGCAAAAGCGCATTAGTGTCTGACACTAGTTCGTTTTTGCCTTTGCCCCCAACCCCACCCCCAGGGCAAAAACGAATTAGTGCTCTGACGCTAATTCGTTTTTGCTTTTGCCC
>CAJNJA010072653.1:0-21974 GCA_905231915.1 Symbiodinium necroappetens | reverse complement strand
CACCCGCGCCTACTACTACTACTACTGCTGCTGCTGCTGCTGCTGCTACTACTACTACTACTACTACTAGCTAGTTGACTAACCCACTAACTAAGCTAAGCTAGGCTAAATTAAACTAAACTAGCTAACTACTACTGCTCCTGCTGCTGCTGCTGCTGCTGCTGCTACTGCTACTGCTACTGCATTGCTGTTCTGAAGGCTTAGGGTTCAGAATGATGTTGATGATAGTGGTGACTCAGTGACGATGACGATGACACTTACTCTTGTTTAGGGGTTTGCGCTTGTAGAGACATCATAGCGCTATCCCAAGCCTCTGTGTCAGAAACGGCCAGGAAATCCTGATAAAGATCACCAAAACAAGCTTGCCCCCGCGCCCAAGCAAGACCAAGCACTTGCAAAGCCATCACCAACAAAAACCCCAAACCCCAAACCCTTAACCCTCAACCGCAAGCGACCTAACCCCAAACCTTTTGACTAACTTTAATGCTGAACCCGAGGCCCTAAACCTTAAACCGTACACCTGGACCCCAAACCTTGCTCTTCAAACGCTGTAAAACCCTATGAAGCACGTATTTAACCCTAAGACGCTATGAAAATCACACGGCAGCATTTAAGTCTGTTAAACTGTGATTGAAAGAACTGGTAAAAACCAACAGAAAAATATCCCACAACCGGGCCCCTAAACCCCTATGACAACCCTCTTACAACCCTATTTATGAGACCGTACACAGGCCCTCAAAAACCACACAAGTGAAACCCCCATGCAACCCTACCGAAAAAATCGTTGAAAAACTTTCAAACAACTCCTGAAACGATCGAACAAAACACCACATACACCGGAAAAACCCTACAACAAGCACTATAAACAAAACACACACACACACACGAGCCTTCAAAATCCAGCTCGGAGCAATACTATAACTTGGAAACTGCCCCCCACTCAGTAACAGTTGAGTAATATTCATAATATGGAGATATACGGCCCTTAATAGTAGCCGAATTATAGACTGTAGTACCCAAACTTTCACCCCCCAAAAAAAATCCTAAACACAAATTTTCGAGAGCAGTCAGGGTGCTGCAGTGCTTTGAGGCCGGTCTCGAGCACCTAGGGGAATAATGCGGTGGCCTTGATACTTGAACAAATTATAAAATAGGGAACCCTAAGGAGTAATCTTGGTAATTCTGCAACCTTCTGTTATTATGCTTCTGGATGTTAAAGGTTTAGGATTTATAGGTCTGATGGCTTAGGCTTTGCTTTGCTTTTGATGTTTTGGTTGAAGTTATGTTACGGGGTGCTCGTAGCTTTTGTTCAGGAGTCTGGTTTAAGGTGTTCCATACTTCCGAGCTCTTGTTGGGCAGGGATTCCAGGCTGCCGGCTTTGGGAACTAATCCCTAAGGGGTCATGTGCCCAAATAGTATATATTTTGGCCCCAAAGTACATATGTAGGGACTACTTTAAGGCCAAAGTATACGGGAATGCTTCTGGTTGGATACGTCCCCCTTGGTGGTACTACTGTTGATGATAGAAACCCTGCATTACCTTAAGGACCCTAAACTATGGGAAGTATGGTATTCCTCCTTATTATGGGTAAACCCTAAACCCTAAACCCTAATTATGGGTAATGCAGGATTCATCTCATCAACCGTAGTATACCCTTACTCACGACCGGATCAGGCTTCCTTACGGGGTCCTTTACGTGCTCTTTGGGTGGTTCCTTTAAGTCTGTAAGGGTTCTGTAAAAGTTCCTTTGTTTAAGGTCTAGGGTTTAGGGTTTGGGGTCTAGGGCTTTGGGGTTTAAGGGTTCATGCAAAGTGGGCGGTATCGACGGGTTGAGGGTTCGGGAATTCAAGTCTTTAGCCGGGCCAGGAGAAGAGTATACCGCCATTTAAATCAAATTCCTAGACCCCTTATGGCTCAAGGTTCATATATTCCTTACTCATACTCTTAAGCCCCGTATGATAAACGGCATAATCCTGAGGTATTGGGCTTTCTTGGGGGACTGGGCGAGGCATTGATTTGAATTGTTGGGTTCTGGTTCGGGCCTGGGTGTTGAAAGTAATACTCTACACCCTTGGCTTAGAGGGTTGAGGGTGTAGGGTTTAGGGGGTTGAGGGTGTAGGGTTTAGGGGTTTAGGGTTTAGAGGTTGAGGGGTTTAGGGGTGTAGGGTTTTAGGGTTTAGAGTTTAAGGTTTAGGTCAAGGTAGGATTTAGGGTTCAGGGGTTTCGGAAACGGTTTCGGGTTTTGTAGGGTGTGCAGACACACGAAACGTGACCTGGAAGTCGTGCTGATCAAAGCAACGGCACGCATCAGCAGAGGTTTAGAAGTTGGGGGTTTGGACGTTTAGAGTTAGAGGGTCCAGGGATTTCGGTGCTGAGGGGTGTAGGGCCTGTGGCTTTGAGATGCGAGGTTAATGGGTTTAGGATGGTTTAGGGTTTCGGTGTTAGGGGTTTTGGGGTTGGGGTTTTAGAGGTTTATTAGGTTTGTCGCCCATGGGTTGTGTTTATGGTTTAGTAACCTCAACCCCTAAACCCTGCTTGGTTTGTTGGGATCCGCGTTCTCTGTAGGGCTGTGGGCTGAGACGTTAGAGTTAGGCTGTTCTCTTGGAGTTGGGTTTAGGGTTTAGAGTGCTCTCTAGGAGTTGGGTTTCGGTTGTAGGGTTACGGTTTCTTTAGAATTCTGGATGTTGGTTTCAGGGTTGTTCAGGCTTGTGGTTTATCAATTGAGTCCATTGGGGCATGTTGTTGAAACCCGGAAGGGAAATTACATAACCCTAAACCCCAAACGCTAAGATCCCTAAGGGTTCAAGTAATCATATACTCTCCCAAATACGAACCTACCAAACTACTATCCTAAACCCAAGTACCTAATTATTAGGTCCTTTGGACCCTTAGGGGAATAGCAAGCTTGTCTGGCCACGGCCCTAAACCCTAAACCCCTAAAGCCCTAAACCCTAAACCCTAAGCCCTAAACCCCTAAACCCTAAGAAGAGCAAGCTTCTCTTGCCAGGGCACTCAATATACCTTAATTAAGGAATATATCTTAAACTATATGGGGCCTTGATATTATGATTTAGGGTATGTTCCTTAATTAAGGGGTATTGGGTTCTCTGGGTCTGGCCAGGGCACACGCTGCTCTGGCATGTTCTCGAGGCGCCATTGCTCGCGGCTGCCGCCTTTTTTGCGCTGCAAGCAGCTTTGGTCTTCTGGAGGTCTTCCAGAGAACCCACAGCTGGGGAGTTTAGCGTATATAGGGTTTAGGGTGTAATAATAGGGTTTAGGGTTTAGGGATATATTATAGAAGCCTCCCAGAGAGCCCAATACCCCTTAACTAAGGGATATACCTTAAATCATCATATTAAGGTCCCTATGGTCTAAGGTACATTCCTTAGTTAAGTTTACGGTATCTTGGGTTCTCTGGGTCTAGGATGTACAAGTACTATGGAAGGTAGGCTGAAGGCTAAGGAGTTGGGGGCTGTTGTGTTTAAGGCGTTAGGCTTGTGTCCTAAACCCTAAACCCTAAACCCTCTCTATGTTTCAGCTTTGTCCAAACTCAGCCCCCAGCCGCAGTTCAAACTCCTGGACCCTAAACTGCCCCGGGCATCCTAAAGTGCCGTATGTAACACCCAACCCGTTATAACAAACGAAGCCGCATAACAACATATAAATAAAGGCCGTAGAGAAACCTATAGAAACCCTAAGTTAGACGAACCCCCTAGAACACCAGAACTGAAGGTTGCGGCATCTCATGCACTTGTCCATGTCGCCCAGAAAGGGGGTGGGGTTTGAGATCCATAGGGTGCTGCAGTCAGGCACCGCGATTCTGGGGGCAAATGAACTTCAAGGTAGCAAGAAAGTTTATTTCACTCTATTAGGGTTTAGGGTTTAGGGTTTAGGGTTTAGGGTATATGATGCATAGGAATGGTCCACATAGGATTTTACCGCCGAGCGATAAAGTGTGCACCCCACCTTTCTCCAGTGGGTGCGACGTCACGAAGCTGGATGAGCTAGGTACGTCTTCCGCAACCTGAGGGGCGACACGAGGAAACCAATCCGCAACGAAATTCAGAGCATATTTTCATCGGGTCGTCTTGATTAAAGCATATATATATACACACACACTTAGACATGAATTCATGCAAACATACATACATACATACCTACATACCTAAATGCCTAAATACCTACATACCTCCCACACATACATAAACACATGTGGTTCTGTGCCGTGCTCGGCACCCACCATGTCATACCTACGTACATCATGTGAGAACTTGAGGAAATACTATCACTTCGCATACGTGTGACTTTGTATAGGAGAGCACACTGCGAGATGTGCGGCTGGTCAACTGGGGAGGGTGTAAAAAATACATACGTGCATACATACATACATACATACATGCATACATACATACATGCATGCATACATACATACATACATAATCTGATAATTTACTGCTTACTTCTTCGGCTTCCTTCGGAATGCAGCCTCGACTCTGACTTGAAGCCAAGCGGCAGGCTCGGGTGGAGAGGTGCTGTCGGAGGCCATGGCTTGAAAATGACGCCGCTTTGCACCCAGAGAACCCCAATATACCTTAATCAAGGAATATACCTTAAATTCTAGGGGCCTTAATATTATGATTTAAAGTCTATTCCTTAATTGAGGTATACTGGGTTCTCTGGGCAAACAGGCGTTGGGGTGTACACGCTAGGGCCTTGTGACGATCTTCCTATTTCGGGGTCTACATATGGTTCCCGATGTTCTGAAGCTCACATTCGCCACCAAGACTCTAAACCCTAAACTTCCTACACCCTAATACCATAGCTGGACCAAGGCTCCAAACCGTAATCATGCACATTTTGAGGCTCCCATTGGCGAAGGGACCTTGGAACACTGGTCTAGAAATACGAGGCTGGCCTTTTGGGATTGTAGGTGAACCCCCTCCCAAAAAAAGTAGTGGTAATTACTAAGGCTAAGGCCCCTGCATTAGAGCAACCTCAACGCAACACCCGCCTATCCTAACACCCGAAAACACCAAACCCTGAAGCCTAACCTGCAAACCCTCGGTGTTTTCTTCTGTGGTGGATTACCTGAAAGCCAAAAGCAGCAATCAAGTGGCTGGGTTTAAGGATTGCGCTTTAGGATCTAGGGCTCAGGGTGTAAAATTTGGCTGTTGGGGTTTAGGGTGACGAATGCGAGATTGGGGTTGAAGGTTCCCAGAGAACCCAATACCCCTTAATTAAGGAATATATCTTAAATTATAGGGGCCTAATATCATGGTTTAAGGTATCTTCCTTAGTTAAGGGGTATTGGGATCTCTGGGTTTAAGGTTTCGCATGTAGGCGCGTGCGGTGTAAGGGCTTAGCTGATCCAGGACTGAAGGTTTGGCTCGCCAAGTTTAGATGATGAGCCTTACCCATAGGCTCCAAAGTAGGTCTTTTTGGGGGTTTCTATTTAGGATCCTATAGGGTAACCCCAAAAAGGAACTACTTTGGAGCCTATGGGTAAGCTAGACCATAATCAAACCACATTTCGTCGGTTCTCATCATGAACTGTGATGTAGAATTTCTGGGGGACCCTAGGTTTCGGTAGGTTAAGGAAAGTCAAAACCATCGGCTTCTCGCCTGCGGCCTAGGAGAGGTCTGCTTCGGCAATCCCAGGTACGAAAGCGCTAAGGTATAGGCATACATATATATATATATCTATCTATCTATCTATCTATCTATCTATCGATCTACTTAGACAGATAGATATAATACGCATATTTACATACGTGTAGCATGTATTCTATCTTTCTGTATGTATGCATATAAATATAATGCGCACTCAACCAGTTAGCCAAATAAGTGTGTATATCTAAACCGTATGCACACAAGCAGGTGTACAGAACGAGATTCAAGCTTCACTATAGATGTAGCTGGCTCGCCTTCTCTCTCTCTCTCTCTCTCTGTCTCTCGCTCTGTTTGTCTCTCTCTCTCTCTCTGTCTCTCTCTGTCTCTCTCTCTCTCTCTCTCTCTCTCTGTCTATATCTATATATATATATATATAGACAGGCATATATAGTTATACAGACATACACATAGAGATATAGAGGCAGAGATATGACAAAAAGCAAACAAATGACTAACACAATACATAAAACCCCACAAACACATGAATCAAACTGCATTTAACACCATCTATATATGTATATGTACATAGGTATGTATGTATGTACGTACGTATGCATGTATGTATGTATGTATGTATGTATGTATGTATAAGCATGTAGGTATGTACTTGTGGATGGATGGATGGATGGATGGATGGATGGATGGATGGATGGATATGTGTATATATGTGAATATGTGTGTGTATATATATATATACACATGTATATACATATATGTAAGTATGCATGTAAGTATGAATGTATGCCTGCATGCCTGCATGGATGCATGTACGCATTTATGCATGCATGTATGTATGTATGAAAGAAAGAAAGAATGAATGAATGAATGAATGAATGTGTATGTATGTGTGTATATATATACACACATAACATGTACAAGCACATGTACATACATGTACATGGACATGCACATGTACATATACACATATCACATACATATGCGCGCATATATATATATACACACAGATATATACATGAATGTATAGTTTTAGACACATATAGCTTGCGAAAGGATGACGGCTTCGGGCAGAGGAATCCCAGGATTTTCGCCACTCCCCATCCCAAGCTCTGTGTTAGCCAGAACAGCTGGGTGATTCCGAAAATCGGGATCCTGCTTGTTCGGGACGCGGCTCTGGCATGGAACTGAGGGTTTAGCGTTTAGGGTTTAGGGGTGTAGGACGGTTCACAGCTTGAGGGTTTGGGGTTTGCGGAGGGTTTCCGGTTTCGGGCTGGAGTTTGGGCTTGAGAGTTTTTCTGGCTTCTCTATGTAACTGGCCCTGGATTTTCGGAAACGTGCATCTGGCAGACCCTTCAATTTACCCGAACAGATTGTCTGTCCACGAGGCGGCTCATTTCGTCATAAAGGCCTCGGAAGAAGCTGAAGTCAGGTTGAAGGCTTTTTAAGGTTCAGGGCTTTGGGGTGTAGGTTCAAAGAGTGCCGGGTATCTGTAAGGTTTTGGGTTCGGGGCTTAAGGGGTTAAGGGTTAAGGGCTTAAGGGTTTATAGGGTTTGGGGTATCTGGGTTGATGGTTTAGGATGTCGGGCTTGGAGGTACACATAATGCCCCATGAGATACCCAATGGGCTCCATTGTGATCCTTCTTTGAGACTACCTGACAGGATGCTAAATGCAGGCCACAAAACGCGGATGTACAATGGAACCCCAAACCCTAAACCCTAACTAAACCCCAAACTCTAAACCCCAAATCCCAAACCCCAAACCCTAAACCCCAAACCCTAAACCCTAAACCCCAAACCCTAAACCCTGAACCCTAAACCCTCTGGGTACACCCTTCGCCTCAAGCCCAGAGTCTAGGGGCCTGAAAAGCTGTCGTCCACCAAAAAGGAGTTAGGATTAGGCCCTCTCAGTAAGGTCCCCTTTAAAAGAGCCATAAGTAGGGTGAAGAAGACTCCCTTTTAAGGGGTCTCCCTGATACTACCTACGGTTGATGATGTAACTCCTGCATTATCCAGAAATAAGGAATATACCATTACTCCCATAGCGTAGGGCCCTTAAGGTAATGCAGGATTTATATCATTAACAGTAGGACTACAAGGTTTAGGGTTTAGGGTTCTACCTCGAAAGGTTTACGGATGTTTACGGCTTCAGGGTTTAGGGGTCAGGGGATGGTGGCCCTAACCCTAGTCCCTAATCAGAAACCCAGAGAAGCCAATACACACCTTAATTAAGGAATAGACCTTAAGTTATAGGGGCCTTAGCATTATGATTTTGAGGTATTTTCCTTAATTAAGGGGTATTGGGTTCTCCGGGAGCGGTAGACCCGGTAGAACCTCGGTGCCCTCGGCAGCCAAAATTAAAGGATCGACCCGTCAACCCAAACCCTACATCCTCAAGCTCAATATCCTAAAGCTCTCTAGCCAACATCCCAAAGCTAAGTCCTAAAGCGCAAGCCCTGACACCTTAAGCCTATAACCCTCTACCCATAGGCCCCTAAGTAGTTCCTTTTTGTGGTTCATATTTATAAGCCAAAAGGTAATCCCAAAAAGGAACGACTTAGGGGCCTATAACCCTCCACCCTAAACCCTAAACCCTAAATCCTAAATCCTAAACCAAATCACAACAAGCAGATCCTGATCCTCGAAACCTCAATCTCCAAATCTGCCAGACCCTGTACCCAAAAACGCCTCAGCCCGAGTACATTCAGTTTACCCATAGCCCCCTAAGTAGTTCCTTTTTGGGATTACCTTATAGGATTCTAAACTTTACATATGAACCACAAAAAGTATAAGTAACTACTTAGGGGCCTATGGGTAAGGATTATGACAGTCGCGCATGCTGGCTTCGTACGCTTAGGGTGCGAATCGAGATCTACATCCCCGACATGGGCTTCTCCACGTTCTACAACCGCTGGCAAAGCCCTCTCCTCTGCAAACCCTGCACCTAAACGCTTAAACCATGAACCCCTAAACCCTACCCCCTAAACCCAAACCCCAAAACCTTGAACCCGAGAACTTGATGTCATAGCCACAGGTGCCGAACATAATGCCTGTGTTCAGGCTGACCTTTATGAGCTCACAGGGAAGGCCATGGTAGTGACCTGGTGTCTTTTGTAGAGGGGTACTATAGGGTTTAGGGTTCTTGCAAGGGCCCTAAACCCTAAACCCTAAACCCTAAGCCCGATACCCTGTATCGGACCGATAAGGCTACCATAGGTGAGTTAGGAGTTTAGGGTCCGGGATTCGGATTTGTGGTTTAGGGCTTAGGGCTTAGGGTTTAGAGTTTAGGGTTTAGGGTTTGGAGTTCATGATAAGATTGTTGTTGAGCTTTGTAGGATCTTACAGGGATTCTGCTGAGGGGTTGAAAGAACGCTTAGAACACTATGGTTCTGGGCAGGGTTTACTATAGATACATGAAGGGCCATGAAGGGAGAACATGGGAAGCTTGGCATCTTACCCTAAACCCTAAACCCTAAACCCTAAACCCTGAACCCTAAAAACCCTAAACTCAAGCACCAACATGATGGCAACTAATGGGTAGTTCTCCAAATTAGGGTCCCTTTTCGGGTCCCCAAAATAGTACGGCCCCTAAACCCTAAATTACTTATAAAAGGGACGCCCCAAAGGGGGCCCTATTTTAGAGAGCTACCGTAGTAGCTTGCAGCTTTCTAAGGCCACGAAGTCGCCACCAGCATCCTTAAAGCTAGGCATAGGGTTCAGGGTTTAGGGCTTATAATAGGGTTTAGGGAGTGAACTTCAAGGAACTTCAAGCCACATGGGTGGTTCTCCAAAATAATTAATAAGGCCCCGTTTAGGTCCCCAATTCTAGTACGGCACCCTTGTAACAAGGACCCTAAACGGGACCCTAATTTAGAGAACTGCCCAAATAGTCATGGGTTTGAGCCTGGCTTGGGGGGTATGGAGAAGCCTTGAGAACTAACAGCAATGGAGGTCACTACCCATAGGCTCCAAAGTGGCTCCTCTTTGTGGTTTATATTTAGGATCTATAAGGCAACCCCAAAAAGGAACTGCTTTGGAGCCTATGGGTGCTGCCTTTAGTTTGCGCTTCAGCCTGCTAATGCCACTAGCATTACCTGTATTCCTTTGTTCGTAATGACGCTGCGGACTGTACTACCTAGAACTGATATGTGTGCTGTCGTGCCACAGGTAAAGATAGAAGAATCGGCACCGCACGAGTATTACCCCTACAGCTGCCACCGCCACCGCCTGACAACAGCCACACAAAACTACAAAAAATGAAACTTACAACACCGATGTGATGATATGACAGAACCATCATAATAAAACAGTAGTAATGCTACTAGCACGAACTTGAAGAATAAGAAATCAAAAAAAAAAACATGGAAAAAAACACACCACAGCCTGCCCTCGAGCAGCGAGTCAGATACTGCCCTGCCAGGAGAGGCAAAGAAGCCAACGAACCTCGGTGGCCAATCACGTCCGGATGGTTTAGGAGTTTAGGTTTGAGGTATCAGGACTTCAACTCTATAAGGGGTTTAAGACAATAGTAAGTGCAGGTGAGTATTTCAGTGAGATATGAAGGAGGGCTTCATCAGCAAATTGGGGTAAGTTTGTGTGTTGGGCTTTACTATGGCGTGATAACCTACTTCACATGAGACGCTGTCAACAGAACCAACAATGGTAGGGCCACGATGTGACCCCTTTGTGCAATCCTATGTCCTTCCTTACCATTCAGGCCCTGTTCTCCCCGGTTTTGGTTCTGACATGTTTTGACCGTAGCTCACAGACACCCTGTCTACACTCCCCTAATGTTTGAACCCAGAACGCCGAACTGCCGGGGCTTGCCCCAAAGACCCGCATTCTCTTCATCCTGATCCATCCAAGGTGCTGCTTGTCACACCCCTGCAGCCTGCTGTCCTGAGGGTGCCCCAGAGAAGCCAATACCCCTTCATTAAGGAATATACCTTAAATCATAATATTAAGGCCCCTATAATTTAAGGTATATTCCTTAATTAAGGTGTATTGGGTTCTCTGGGGAGGACAGACTGTTGACCCTCACCCCTCAAGTGAGTGGATTTGGTACGCTTTTGCATCGTATCCGCGGGGATTGTGGTTGCAACGTCCTAAGTCCTAGGCTATCCTAGTTGTCCAGTACCCTTTGCTTCAAAAACTAGAGGTTGACATTTGGGAGTATCTAGGGGTTAGAATACGTACCCAAAGAGGGAAAAGGGGTATTTCGACAGTCCCTTACCACTGCTCGGAGCAATGCTATACTAATTGTTCACTCCACACCCTTGCGATGAGCTAACCCTAAGGGTTCTAAACCCTAACCCCTTGCTGGGGCTGGGCTATTTCTTCCCTAACTGCCAGCGATGAGGGCTTGGATTCTTAACCCCTACAGAGCTACACCCAGAACCCCACAAAACCCGGAAACTCTAAACCCCAACCTCTAAACCCGTAAACCCTAAACCCCTAAAGCCCTCAACCCTAAACCCCTAAACCCCTAAACCCCAAACCTCTGAACCCTAAAAACCCTCCAGGCTTGATCATTAGACTCTACAGAACCGAAGCCCGACGTCCTTTAGGATTAGGGATTCGGGCTTTCGGGGTTCAGGCTGTTTTAGGTCTTATAAGGAATGTAGGGCTTAGGGAGTCAGGGTTCAGGAGTTTTTACGATTTAGGGCATAGGACCTTGAGGTTTAGGAAGTTAGGCTGTAGGGCTTCAGGAGAGTAGGACAGGGCCTTTGGTTTTGCAGCTTGCCTCTGGCCTCTTCTTATCGGGTTCGAGGCCAGGACCCTCTGGCTGGCGGCATCGTCTGGCTGCGGCTACGCTTTCGTATCCCGGAGCGAAAGCCCTACTTGGTTTAGGGGCTTAGGGGTTTAGGGGGTTAAGGTTTAAGGTTTTGGGGTGTAGGGTTTAAGGGTTTAACCGGGATCCTCCAAACCCTAAACCCTAAACCCTTAGGGTTTAGGGTTTTAGGGTTTGGGGTGCAGGCCCTAAACCCTAAACTTTAAGGATCCCGGATTGCAGACCACCAGCATCAGGCCCCAAGGTCTTGAACATAAAATCCCTACCTCGAGGTTCCCAGAGAACGCAAAAACACCTTAATTAAGGAATATATACCTTAAATTCTAGGGGCCTTGGTATTATGGTTTAGGGGATATTCCTTAATTCAGGGGTATTGGGTTCTTTGGGGCCATGGGGCTCACTTAACCGGTTGTAAGTATAGTCACTTGTAGAGCTATCCACATCATAACCCTACGTACAACCCGCGTACCAGTTTCGCAAGATCCGTACTATCAACGCTCAAAACGCGGCAACAACAACTCTCCGATTCCCCCAAACCTTATATAAACCGTGTAAATCCTCTCAGCAAGGCGCCATCCCCAGTGGGTTAACTGTAGAAGCCAGAAAGTTGGAGCCATCATTATCCTCATGCCCCTAAACTAGAGTATAGTCGGGAATCCCAGCACTAATCATCCTAAACCCATGTCCACCCTAAACCCTAAACCCCAAAACCCTAAACCCCTAAACCCTAAACCATAAGCAAAATCATCCTAAATCCATGTTCCAGCTTTCTGAGTTTCACTGTCCCTAAGGGTCCATGCGCCCAAATAGTATAGACTTTGGCCCTAAAGTAGTCTATATATAAGTACTTTGGGGCCAAAGTATATCCTATTTGGGTACATGGACCCTCAGGGTATGTGCTTCCTGGCCTGGTTTGGGCTTTCCGCCCTCGGAGGACGGCTCCGAACAGCCCTTCGCTAACTGGTTTAGGGTTTTGGGTTTAGGGGTGGCCTGGAGTTCAGGGTACTTATAAAGAGCACCCTAGGAACTAGTTTTACAATTAGGCAAGAGTTTCGGGTGACGGGGAGGGAGGGTTTAGGACTTAGGGTTTAGGGTTTAGGGGTTTAGGGTCACTCACATGAGCTTCGGGATCTAGGTTACTGCCAAAGGGAGAACACGGCAAAAGCAGACGGGCGCCGGTCCAAGAGCCTGATGCTTAGGAGGCGTTAGCCTGGGTTTAGGGTTTAGGGTTTAGGGTTCTGATTCATGGCAAGCGTCAGCGCAATGTCCTGTTGCCAGACTCGGTTTCTGCCGGCCATCTGCGCTTGCCTTTTCCATGTATCCTGGAGTGATTGCATATATGGTTAAGAATAGATGTTGGATTCTATCACAGAGTATACTATATAGTGTATGATATTGGTATAATATAATATGTTATATATAAGGTATGCCTCATACTGTATCTTGTATTGTATATAACCTATAGTACAACATAGTATTGTAATTGTAATATACTGGAGCTCAGAGCTTTGGATGGCCTCAGGCCGGGCTTGGCGTGGTTTAGCTTAGGTTCCTTTCCCAGGCTGTGGATCTACCTACGGTTGATGATATACATCCTGCATGACCCATTATAAGGAGTATACCATGGTTCCCATAGTTTAGGGTCCTTATATCATCAACAGTACATTAAACTACCTGGTTTAGGGTTAGGGTAGGTAACGGTAGAGTATAAGCCCTCCAAACCTTACCAGGAAAGTGTAGCTAATGAAGAATAAGCTTGGGGTAGAGCGGGGGTTATTATAGGAACCTGGAAAAAACCATAGTTCGTAAGCCAAAGAAATAGTGTTGGAAATTGTTCAGGCTTCAACATTAACCCTGCATCTCGGAGCCTTTTCAGGAAACCTTTCCAAAAAACACATACCGAAATCGGTTCAGGATTCGGGGTTTAGGGTTTATAAGTCTTAGGGCATGAAGTATTTAAAATAAGTCACTGCACGTGCCGGAATGCAAAAAGGCTGGGTTTGCCACATGGGTGCAGCGGCATGGCCCTTACGAGATGCCTGTTTTGGAGGTGGTTCGAAGCTGAAGCTCGGGTTTTCAGGACTCACGCCACGCTGAGCACCCGCTTCCCTGACCAATGTCAGCTCTACGAGGCCTTGGGCAATTAGAAGCAAAACGATAAAGTTAAAGCTAAACGACCAACTTATGGTGTCTTATAGCAATGTTATGGTTATAGTACTCCTATAGCAATAATCTAGCATGTAAAAATATACAGTTATTATGGTAGCAATATCGTCGCCGTCGTCGTGGTGGTGGCGGTCGTCGTCGTCGTCGTCGTGGTCGTTGTGGTCGTTGTGGTCGTTGTTGTTGTGGTTGTGGTTGTGGTTGCTGTTGCGGTTGCTGTTACGGTTGCTGTTGCTGTTGCTGTTGTTGGTCGCATTTTTGCTCATGCCCTAGGTTGATTATTGTTATGTCTACTTTCATCGCATCATTTTCTGGTTTGACATTATCAGCTTTGGTTTCATCTTTTCCCTCACTAGTATTTCAAGTGCTACCCTCCCCACTAACAGTTAAATAAAGGTTCCTTATATATCACACAGGAAGGAGCACCAGGATTTGAAGGCCCCAATGGATTATAACTATAGCAACCTGATCAAACTTTCAGAAACATTCACCCTGGGACTGGCGTCGCTTGGGGCTTGGGCTTGGTCAGGGCTGATTTGGTTTCTGGAATGTGGGTCTCAGGGTTTTGGGTTCGAAGTTTTGATTTTTGAGTTTCGGGCTAGGGTTTAGAGTTTAAGGCAAACCTGTCTCAGTGTCCGGATGTGGAGCTCAAAGTTTAGGGTTCGGAGTTTAGAATTTCGGGCCTGGGGTTTAGGGGTTTGCTCTCGGTAGTTTGGGGCGGTGCGCGCGGCTGCCGGGTCTGTCCAAAAGAAGCATATGCCACAGGCTTCCCAGACGCGGGCTGCGCGTTGAAGAAGCCCAGAATGACAATCAACAGCACAAAAATTTAGCACCAGACAACCACAATCATGAGCACAAACTTTAGCATCAAAGAAATCACCATCATGAACACAACATTTAGCACCAGAAAAGCACAAGGGTTTATACAAAAACTGCCGAACATCAAGACTGCAAGTATGAGTTCATGAGGCTACTTATTAGGCTTTAAGTTGTACTTACCTGAAAAAGCACAATCATGAGCACAACATTTAGCACCAGAAAAAGCGCAAACATGAGCACGCAATTTACAGTGGCACCAGAAAAAGCACAATTATGAGCGCAAAATTTAGCGCCAGAAAGCACAATTATGAGCACAAAACTTAGCACCAGGAAAGCACAACGTTAGATACAGAACTGCAAATCAAAAACACCAGAAAGAGCACTAGCAAAATTGGCCAAAAGTTCCAAAAGTTTGATTGAGGCAGCAAAAGTAATTGAAACTAGACCAAACTGGCCAGGGTCCTGCCGGAGAGCTCCGGCAGGCAAAGAGCTGTCCCAAACTGGCCAGGGTCCTGCCGGAGAGCTCCGGCAGGCAAAGAGCTGTCCCTCAGCAACGTTCGTGAACAAAGAACTGCAGTAAGAGGCTGGGGGCGTAAATTTCGTCGTTACTAGCCAATGCCTGGTTCCGGACTGAAGCCGCCCCGGAGCGATGCATGCGGTATTTTGTACAATGCCAGCAATGCTATGACAGAGATCGGGCCAAGGGTTTATAGGGGCTTAGGGTGGGTTTCGGGTTTAGGGCTTAAGGCTGAGGGCCAGGGGTTTAGGGCTTGGGGTTGGAAGCTCAGGGTTGTAAGTAAGGGGGTTAGGGGTTCCGCGCTTAGTAGATGCGATGCAACCAATGTTTCCTTAACTCTGTTACCGAATTGGAGGTTGTGATCACTACCTCGCCATTGTTATGCGGTCTTGCTGGTGCTTGTTTTTTGTGCTTCTGTTTGTAGTGACTGTTACTAGGGCGGGTGAGCAATGAAATTGTTGTTGCTGTTATTTTTTGTTATGTGTTTACCATTTTCCAGTATTAAGTGTATTCTGATTATTGTAATTGCAATTGTTGTTTTGATTATTATTCTTATGATTGTTCTTATTATGATAATTATCATTATTGTCGTTGGACCTGCTCAGCAGCGTTTTCCTCCCCTTCATTTTTGCGCGGGCGATTGTTGCGTGCCCTCGAAGCTTGGGCACGGCTTCCCGAAAACGTTTGCGACTACTAGCCTCCCGCCCTCGATTGACTCGCAAATCGCGGTTGTGGTGTTACAATCATAGAAACCCAAGAGCGCCTAAGGCTGCCAGCGCCATCCACGCCTACAGGATTCTTTGTCCCCTTCCCGGTGCCCACTGAGATTCTCGGCTGTCTACAGGATTTCGGCTAATCGAGCGTACGCAGCAAAGGCTTGTGAGAGCATGTAGTCTTCGAGCATCGGGTACTCGGCTGGTTCCCAAGCCATGAGGGAGGGAAACTGGGCTGTTCAGTGCTTTCCAATCAATCTCGGCATCTCGCTACTGCAAGCCTGGGTGCCACGGGAAAGCCACTATACCTGCTTCCTGAACAAGCACGCAGTTTGTGACTACCAGATTTTGCTTTCGATCCACGGACATCCAAAAACACCCAAGGCTGCCAGCACCATCGACGCCTACGGGACTCGCTACCCCTTGCCCAGTGCCCGCTGAGATTCTTGGCTGTTTACAGGATTTCGGCTCGTTTTGGGGTTTCGAAAATCGAGCGTGAGGCATCTAAGACTTGGTTTTATCGTGTTGAGGTGTCGGGCGAACGCTTGTGAGAGCATGTAGTCATCTCACAAGGACGCATCGGGTGCTAGACTGTTCATTGGTTCCCAAACCATCATGAGGGAGGGAGGCTGGGCTGTTCAGTGCATGCCAATTAATCTCGCTAAGCCTGGGTGCCACGGAAAAGCGCCACAATACCTGCTTCCCGAAAGAGCACGCAGTTTATGACTACCAGCTTGTTGCCTTCGATCCATGCACATCTAAGAGCACCTAAGGCTGCCGGCGCCGTCCACGCCTACCGGACTCCTGATACCCTTCCCAGTGCCCGCTGAGAATCTCCGCTGTTTCCAGTATTTCTGTCTGTTTTTTGTGTAAGTCAGAGATCGAGCGCGAGGCATAAACGTATGGTTGTCGGGAAAAAGCTTGTGAGAGCATGCAGTTTTCTCTCAAAGACGCACTGGGTACTAGGCTAGTTCATTGGTTCCCAAACCATGAGCGAGGGAAACTTGGCTGTTGAACGGAAAAGCGCCAGTATACCCGCTTCCCGAAAGAGCACGCAGTTGCGACTACCACGTTTTCGCTGTCGATCCACGGACATCCAAGAGCAACTATAAGGCTGCCGGCGCCATCGACGCCTACAGGAGTCTTTACCCCGTTCCCAGTGCCCGCTGAGATTCTCGGCTGTCAGGAGCATTTCGCCTGTTTTGTTGTGTGTCGTGCGATGGCTTGTGAGAGCGTGTAATCTTCTCTCAAAGACGCATGGGGTACTAGAGTGGTTCATTGGTTCCCAGACCATGAGGGAGTGAAACTGGACTGTCCAGTGCATTCCAATTAGTCTCGCTAAGCCTGGGTGCCACCTATCTACCTGCTTCCTGAAACAGCACGCAATTTGTGACTACCAGATTTTGCATTCGATCCACGGACATCCAAAAGCACCTAAGGCTGCCAGCACCATCGACGCCTACGGGACTCGCTACCCCTTGCCCAGTGCCCGCTGAGATTCTTGGCTGTCTACAGGATTTCGGCTCGTTGTGGGGTTTCGAAAGAGGTGTCGGGCGAACGCTTGTGAGAGCATGTCGTCATCTCACAAGTACGCATGGGGTGCTAGACTGTTCATTGGTTCCCAAACCATCATGAGGGAGGGAGACTGGGCTGTTCAGTGCATGCCAATTAATCTCGCTAAGCCTGGGTGCCACGGAAAAGCGCCACAATACCTGCTTCCCGAAAGAGCACGCAGTTTATGACTACCAGCTTTTTGCCTTCGATCCATGCACATCTGAGAGCACCTAAGGCTGCCGGCGCCGTCCACGCCTACCGGACTCCTGATACCCTTCCCAGTGCCCGCCGAGAATCTCCGCTGTTTCCAGTATTTCTGTCTGTTTTTTGTGTAAGTCAGAGATCGAGCGCGAGGCATAAACGTATGGTTGTTGGGAAAAAGCTTGTGAGAGCATGTAGTTTTCTCTCAAAGACGCACTGGGTACTAGGCTAGTTCATTGGTTCCCAAACCGTGAGCGAGGGAAACTTGGCTGTTGAACGGAAAAGCGCCAGTATACCCGCTTCCCGAAAGAGCAGGCAGTTGCGACTACCACTTTTTCGCTTTCGATCCACGGACATCCAAAAGCACCTAAGGCTGCCAGCACCATCGACGCCTACAGGAGTCTTTACCCCTTGCCCAGTGCCCGCTGAGATTCTCGGCTGGCTACAGGGTTTCAGCCTTTTTTTGTGCGTCACAAATCGAACGCAAGGCATGAACATGTGGACGTTGTCGTGTTGTCTGGCAAAAGCTTGCGAGAGCAAGCAGTCTTCTCTCAAGAACACATTGGGTAGTACACTGGTTCCTTGGTTCCCAAACCATGAGGGAGGGAAATTGGGTTGTTCAGCGCATCCCGTTCAATCTCGCCAAGCTTTCGGTGCCACATATACCAACTTTTTGTTTCCGGTTCAAGCAGCCTCAGACTCGTCAACCCCGGTTGCCTTGTCAAAGCCATGGACATCAAAGAGCACCCTAGGTTTGGCCCAGCGCCATCTACGCCTACGGGACACTTGACATCTCTCCCAACGCCCACTGGGATTCTCGGCTGTCTACAGGATTTCGGCTTGACTTGGGGTTTCGAACATCCAGCGTGAATTGGCATACTTAGTAGCTGAGTCGGTAACCTTTAACCATTTTTGGGCTTATATATTCCTACCATACTTGAAAGGTTAACCATTTTTGGGCTTATATAATCCTACCATAATTGAGGTTCACCTTTTCGGGGGCTTATATAGTCCTACCATAATTCAAAGTTAACCTTTTCTGGCCTAGGGTACTCAGCCCCTAAGTATATGGGCGAGGCAACATAGTTTGGGCAGGTCTTCGACTTCCATCCCAGGGCCGACAGCCCGATCAGACAACCACAGGCTAACATACATGTGTATGCTTTTTTTATATACGTGTATACACACACTTCTTGTAGTATTTATTTCTTCAAAAAGCAGAGAGAGAGAGAGAGTATACATAGACATATGATTCGAAAACCGGTTGCTGCCTTTTCGTTTTGCTTAACTCTGCTCGTCTTTTGTGAGTTCCGGGGCTACAGGTAGGTGTCGCGGGTTTGGTTTCTCAGTTTTCCTGTCGTTCCAGCACCAGTCCGGGTAACTTGCAATCCAGTGCTTCTCATAGAAATGGATGGTTTAGGACTGGCGAGGTCCCTAGACCTAGTCCGACTCGGTTCAGGGCTTTAGAGTTAAAGTGTAGGCTTAGAGAGGGTGCGATCATGTGTTGAAGTTCAGTTCCAGATAAAGCGTTGGCAAATCGTGTAACGGTGTAGGATGAGCCCAACCCTGCAAAGCCCCGACAACGCCTCTAACAGCCCTCTCGATTTCTTGCCTCAGCCGGCTAGTCTGGACTTCCAGAGTTTCATCCATTAGGAGGGTTTAGGACAGTTGATCGGCGTTTAGGGGTGTAGTTAGTTTGGGGTTGCTAAATGTTTCGCGATTTGAGCTTTCGTGTCGAGTTTTGGGGCTCAGAAGTTCGGAACTCTGGTGCCGAAGTTGGCCAATACGGAGCCAGCGGGCTTTGGCCTAATGTAAAATATGCTCCGGCTGAACCGAAGCTAACGTAGGCCAACCAAGTACCAAAACTACATGTCCGCAGAACTGGTGGGCTGTTGGCCAGCCCGACCACACGTTTGAAATGCACTACAACACAGTACATATCCCCGTTATTCCCCAGGCCCGTGATCCCAATGTCGATCCTTTTTCGAGTGCTCACTTCCTCCCTGGTCCCTTGAACTCTCGAGACGAATGCCCCGGGGGAGCATAGCATTGGTCAGTCTTCCCCAAAAGCAGTGGCAACAGCAGCAGATGAGCCTCAACAAGTTCTGACAGTCAAGGCAGCGCAAACTGCTGTACATCCTTTTCCGAAACTTCACGGACGATAAGACCTAGTAAGCTGCTGATAAAGCCGGGCCCCGCAAGCACCCTAAGATGGACTTTAATTATCTAAGCTCCTTGATTATCTAGGCGGCACCTTTTGGAAACTTTAATAAACATGTCCCTTATGGTTCCTATAGAGTCGTCTATTCATATAATTCATAGATACTTTCAATGGCACCAAAACTTCAACCCAGTTAGGACCTTTCTACTAAGCCTTTCGCAACCCAAGAGCCAATGAGGTTGGGGCCAGCACCGACTACGCCAAAGGACTCTGTTCCAGTTCCAGCAGCTTCCAAGGATACATTTCCTGTTGTGCCTCTCGGCTGCCTTGTGGCTCGTGGGAGTCGCTCCTCCTGCAATTTTGTCCGTTACAGCTCATGTCATCGTACAAGGGGGCTGACAGGCTCCAAGCACGCCCTCAGGGGGCTGAGATCCGTTGCGCACGTGCAGGTGCTCGCATCTGCAGTTCGGGGCGAAGAGGGGCTCCAAGTAAGAAGGTTATCGCGAATGTACTTGCGCAGGGTAGAGGCATCTCTGCACGTTTTCAAGTCAGATGCACCTTAAACCTGTGCTTTAGGCCGAGGGCTTAAGGCTTCGGGGTCGATATAGAGTGTACCTTCATGCACATAGTCTTCGGGTGATGCTTGTCGTCTGCTGCTCCTCGTAGGAGTAGAGTAGGGAACCCTTAATCTGTTTGGGCTACTATAATCGCTATGTCACCCCAAAAGTTGACTTTAAGGTCCTCTAGGATAATGGATAAATAGTATAGTATAGCATACGATAAGATAATAATTTAATGTTGCAGGTTGTAACATCAACATATGATAAGAAAACTGTGATGTGATATAACGTAATACAGTAAAGGTAGAATGTAAGATGCTGTCCAATTTAAATAAATCAAATCAAAACTGTATTAAACTATATACATTATGTGATGTTACCTTATATATGATCTCATTTTAAGTTGTGTTCTAATATAGTCTACTATCAGTTCATGGTGCGGCCTAGCACGAGGTCGCTCGACGCCAACGTCAACCTCGAGGTGGAAAAGCTGCCAATGGCCAATTCCGTCAGGAAGAAGATGCTCGGGTAGGGTTTAGGGTTTAGCCTAGACCCTAAACCCTGAACCCTAAACCCTGAACTCTAAATCCTAAACCTTAAACCCTAAACCCTAAATCCTAGACCCGGTTTAGGGGTCGGAGCTCTGAGTCCGAGAGGGAGGGGGAGTGTCTATGGCTCAGGGTTGCAGGCGCAGTAGCGACAACATCGCTTGTGAGAGTTTATGATGTTACAGTTAGTTGCTCTTGCAGTCAATATTCTGGTTATTTTGATTAGCCTTTCATGACACGTATTACTACAGAGAAAGTATAACATCGTTGCTGTTGTCATAGTTAGTCGTGTTGTCGCTATTTCGTAACTACCAGGTCCCAGGACCCCGAAGTCTGGCACACAGCGGCCTGAAAGGAGGGTTTAGGGTTTAGGGGCTTAGGGTCGTTAGGGTTTAGGGTTTAAGGGTCTTTAGGCTATAGCTAAGCGGCTTTTGGCGCTGGCAGGTTTAGGGTGTAGGGTTTGACCTATAGACCCGGGCCAGATGCCCCAAAGGTCTGTTTTGGGTTTGGGTTTAGGGTTTACGGTTTAAGGTTTACGGTTTAGGGTTCAGGGTTTAAAACTATAATTTAAAAGCCCTAAACCCTAAACCCTAAACTTCACTCTTGTTTCCAGATCCGAAACCCTAAAGCCCCTCGAACCATGGACCTCGCCTGGCTAGTCCGAGTTGTGAGAGCGTAAAGCCCCAAGAGCCGAGGAAGCGCCCGGCACCGGAGAAAGACTCGGATCGGGCCAAGCGCCCAAGGATGGAGAGGGATCCCATATAGGGCTCTAACTAGGGGTTTAGGGTTTAGGGTTTGGGGATTAGGGGATTAGGGTTTACGGGTTAGGGTTTAGGGATTAGGACTGGGGGATTAGGGTTTAGGGTTTGGGGATTAGGGGTTAGGGTTTAGGGGTTAGGGTTTAGGGATTAGGGGATTAGGGCTTAGGGTTTGGGGATTAGGGAGTAGGGTTTAGGGATTATAGGGTTTTGGGTTTTAGGTTTAGGGTTTAGGGTGATCGGGGCCTTCTTAGGGCTCAGCGCCGGTCCCAAAGTTCGTCGCACTCTGTGTTGTTCACATACAACCAGCCTGCCCACTCCCGGTGTCTCTAGCGGATGCGACGAAATTTTGTAACCGGGCATGCATTCTAGAGGGGAATCCCACAGGCTCTTATCCGGGAATAGGGGGTCATGGACATAGTTTTGTTACATGTGACGAAAGGAAAGTACCCCAAGGACAGAAAGGAGGATCTTGAGGGTTAATATCGGGGCCTGAAGAGGTGGGATAGGGTTTTGGGTCATCTCATTGTGGCATAAGTTATATATATATATATTTTTTTTT